>JAMKCH010026324.1:0-19547 GCA_023653785.1 Ophioderma brevispina
ATGAAAAAAAATACAATTGCAAAAGTCACGAATATCAAAACTCCCTACACATGCCCATCCGTAGGCACATCATCGAAGCACACCCTCTCTAACCCCGACTGACTTAAATTACGACAACTCAAAAAGTAAACATAGAAACTTGGTTCTTATGATACAATAAAAGGTTAAAAATAGTTGTGAAAAATGTAACGCACCCTCATTTTGTATTACCCAAGCTCATGGCAGCCTATGATCATAAAACCAATGACTAATTTAATTCTTTCTTGACCTGAAATGAAACATAGGTTAGACACAGAATGAAGTCTTTACAGGCCTTAAAATATTGAGTTTATGTACAAAAATGTCAAAATGGCAGCCCATTTGAATGTTAGCAAATTAACTGTTAAGGGGCCTACTGCTAGAACTAATGAGCTAATTGTATTCCTTGAGCTGAAAACATTTGGATAGACACAAGAATGAAGTAATTACAAGCATTAAATCTTGGTTATGTAGAAAAAGAACATTAAAATGGCGGCCATTTTGAATTTATGCTAATTAGGCCAATTTCCTTTCAAAAATTCAGCTTGGGGACCAGAAAAATTGGAATTAGCATACATTGTCATCTAAAAAACACTAACCCAATTGCCTTTTAACAAAAAATGTGCCTTTTTCATATTGTAGGAAGCACTTTTTTTGAGGATGGAACCAGCTATGAATTTTGTACACCAACTTCAATAAGTGGACAAACATGAGTTCATATACGTGCAATTTTTTTTTCCAAAATGTTCTAGAAACACACAAGAAAAGTGTCAATAACTTGATTCATTTGACATACCAAGATTAACTTTGTAATTAAATTTTACTTGCACTTATTCAATGAGTTAATTTGAAACCCAATGCGTGCAAAAAGATAAAGTACATTTTCCGAAGTGTTCTAGAAACACCGGAAAGATTTGTTAAATAACTTGACCAATCAGTTATCCATCTTTACATAGCAGAATCTAACTAGTTCCTTAACCTTCGTCCAACCAAGGGGTTCACGACATTCACGACCAAGGAGGGAAGTGGTTTCCAGCCCCCTAATTTTTTTTTTTCGATATTTAGCGAAAATATCATTTGTTTGTATCAGAGTATAGCTATGTCCTTTCTCAAATCAAGTACAAACCTGGTCAGTTCTAACCCTCGTCTACCTGAGCCTTTCTTTATAAACAAAACTCCCGAGGGGGGGGGGGTGGTTACCACCCCCATGTGAGTTCGTTACAGAACACCCGATTCCTGTAAATTTGGTACCAATGGATAGCTAAGGGTTTCTTCTTACCATGTGTTACCAAATAAGTACAAACATACCCATTATGACGTCAGCATGACGTCTATGTGAGGAGAAAGTACGAAAATACTGAATATAGGTGGGGAAGGAAAATGATATTTCGAGGATTTAGAAACTCAAACAACCTTATTATAAGCTCGAAAATGATTTTGTCATTATAGGAAACTAGTCATTTCCCATCAATAGAGTCAAAAACCGCATGAAAATCTGATTTTCCTAACCTTTTTGGTGAAAAAATTGAATTTTTCACGTCTGGTCTAGGGAAATGGCAGTTTTGATGATATGCCGAACTTCATGACGTCCATTGGGACGTAATGCAGGCATGTTGGTACTCATGTTTGTATCCAGGAAGAGCGACCATACTATCTTTGGTACCAAAACAAGGTCTGTGATGTTCCGTTTGTGGGTTAGGCATTTGTAACTTCTCTATCCGGAGGGGGGGGGGTGGTTACACCCCCTATCGCATAACTTTGGTATCACCCTGTATGTCTTACCTATACCATACCACCCCGGTGCTGTTGTTTTTGGCTTAAAAAAGGAGTCGGAACATTCAATTGACAATTACATTAAATCGGGGTTGGGGCAACAAAAAAGGGGGGTTTTAGAAAACAAGCTCGGGAAAAACCTAAGGGGGGTTGGTCTCACCCCCCCCCCTTCCGGTAGACGAGGGTTAACAATATGGCGTCATAGTGATGTCATAACGGAGAGCTTATTTTTACGCAATTTTGTAACAAATCGTCAAAATAATGGTTTTTTTTTCGCCTTTTTTGCCACAATGCAAGCAAATATTGGTATTATAGTTGGCATGATAGGTGCCCGGTGTCCAAGTGGCTCTAAAAAATAAGAAAACAACAAATTAATAATTGTCATTAGTTGGCTTACTACATTTGACACAGTAAAGTATGGAAAGTGCAACCACCCCCTACCTCCGACTTTGAAGGACACCCTAACCCCCCGCAAGGGGTACCATCCATTTATTTTCTCTACAGAATAGACGACAACGATTAACTTAAATTATATAAAAACTGAGATAATATTTGTTTTTGTATTTTTGTGGCGACAGGGAGACATCCGTTGGGGGACCCCCCCCCCCCCCTTGGTCGAACGAGGGGTTTATTTACAGTTTGATTTATTCTATAACTAGAGCCGTGTCACGTATTGGGCTTTTTGTGTTTGAATTTTGTACAGCCACTTCAATAGGGACACAACATGATCCCAATACGTGCAAAAATTTGAAATTTTCCAAAATGTTTCTAGAAGAACCACCAATCAGTTGTCAAATGCTTTATTCATCATTGCCACCCAATATTAACTTGTTTCTTAAATTTCACTTGCACTGTCATCAATGCGTACTTTGAGCCCAATACGTGCAAAAATTTAATCTCCCTGCATATTCGAGCAATACCGAAAGATTTATTAAAGACACTCCAAGCATCGCTATCCATCATTAAAAACAACCTAACTTAGTTTCCTTAATTTCCCTTTTGATTTTATTCAAAAGTAATATAGCCCAATACGTACAAAAATGCACGTATTTGAGCCCAATCGTTCAAAAAAATAAATATTCCGAAGTGTTTTTTCTCTAACAACACCGGAAATATTTGTTAAATAACTTTAGCCATTTGTTATCCATCATTTATATGGCAAACCTAACTATTTTCCGTAATTTTCAGTTTTGATTTTATTAAAATATGTCACTAGAGCCCAATACTTGCAAAAATGCACGTATTGGGCTTTTTTGTGTTGAAATTTTTGTACAGCAACTTCATAGGTTGACAACATGAGCCCAATCCGTACAAAAATCTTTTCAAAAATGTTCTAGAAAACAACACCAAAAAGTTGTTAAATCGCTTCATCCTGACATACCAGATTAACTTTGATTCTTAACAAATATTGCATTTCATTCAATGCGTATGTGAGCCCAATAACTGCAAAAAATAAATTTTTCCCGAAAGAGTTCTAGAAACAGCGGAGAATATTTGTTAAATAACTTTACGCCATCGTTATCCTATCCATTGGAATAGAACATACTACCTATTTCCGTAATTTCCTTTTGATTTATTGAATAGGTTACTAAGCCCACTACGTCAAAAATTGTACTTTTGGTGTTTGAATTTTTACAGCAACTTCCATAGGTGACAACATGAGCCCAATACGGGCAAAAATTAAATTTTCCAAATGTTTTACATACACCAACAAGTTTTCACATGCTTTATTTCAACAGACATACCAAGATAACTTTTCTCTTCCATTTTCTTGCACTTCATTCAATGAGGCATTCTGGAAGCCCAATCGGTGAAATGCATATTGGGGCTTTGGGTGTTGAATTTTGTACTTCATTAGTAACTCAAATAAACATTCAAATTCCAAATTCAAAAAATGAAATTTTAAAATGTTCAGAAACACACCAAAAAGTTTCAAATAGCTTTATATTCAATCATTGACCCACCAAGATTAACTTTGTTTCTTAATTTTAACTTGCCCTTCAATTCAATGTAAATTTGAGCCCAATACGTTCAAAAAATGTTTATTCGCTTCCTCCGAAGTGTCGAGAAATCCCAGAAATATTTAGAACCTAGGCATCACTATCCACATTTATAAACAGACCTACACTTAGTTGCCTTAATTTCCTTTGATTTTATTCAAAAGTAACTAGAGCCCAATACGTGCAAAATGTCACGTATTGGACTTTTGTGTTGAATTGGTACAAGCAACTTCAATAGGGGACACCTTGGGGCCCAAGACGTGCAAAAAAATTGAAATGTTCGAAATGTTCTAGAAACACCGAAAAGTTGTTGAAATAACTTTTTCATCATTCCCACTACCAAGACTAACTGTTTTCTTCGTCTTAAATTTACTTTGCACTTCATTCATTGAGTAATTTGAAGCCACATAAGTGTGCACGAAATTTTCATAGAATAACTGAAATATTTTTTCATTAACTTTACAACCCATAGTTACCATCATTTATAAATAACATACCTAACTTAGATCCTTAATATCGTTTGATTTTATCCAATAATAACTAGAGCCCATACGGCAAAAATGCACATAATTTTTGGCTTTGGTTGGTTGAATGTTGTACAGCAAACTTCTAATCGGAAACTTGATCCCAATAATGCAACACACGTAAATATTTGTTAAATAACATTTACCATGTTATCCATCATTTACATAGCAGCCTCTAACTTATTTTCTTTCGTTTTCGTTTAATTTGTTCAAACAAAAAAAGTTTTAACTATAATAACGGAAATATTTGTTAAATAACATTACCCCCCATCTTTATCCTAATCTTGAATAACTACTAACTTAGTTTCCGGTAATTTCAGTGATTTTATTTAATAGTACATAGAGCCCAATACGTGCAACTTTTTGGGCTTTTTTTTTGTGTTTAATTTTGTACAGCAACTTCAATAGTGACAACATGAGCCTAATACGTGCAAAAAATGAACTTTTCCCAAAATGTGTTAACTACATCCAACAAGTTTTCAAATAACTTTATTCACCATTGACATACCAATATTAACTTTCTTTTCTTCTTTCTTAAATTTGAATACTTGCACTTCATTCATGAGTAATTTGAGCCCAATACGTGCAAATGCACGTATTATTTGGCTTTTTTGTGTTCATTTTGTCAGCAACCTACAAAGGTACAACATGAGCCCAATACTTGCAAAAAAATGAAATTTCCAAAATGTTTCTAGAAAAACGACCAAAAAGTTGTCAAATACTTTTATTCATCATTGACACAGCAAGGATTAATGTTTTCTTTAATTTACTGCACTTCATGTCAATATAATGTGAGCCCAATGGTTCAAAAAAAAATTTTTAATTATTCTCCGAATGTTTTCGAGAAAATAACCAGAAATATTTAGAACTCTAGGCATCGCTATCCATCATTTATAAAACAGAAACCTAACTTAGTTTCCTCATTGCACTTGATTTTATCAAAGTAAACTAGAGCCCCATACGGACAAAAATGCACGTAATTTGAGCCATACGTGCAAAAATAAAAATTTTCCGAGTGTTTCTAAAACACCGAAATATTTGTTAAATAAGATTTAGCCATTGTTACTTGCCTTCATTCATTGAGTAATTTTGAGCCCAATAATGTGCAAAAATGTTTCTAGAATATACCGGCAATATTTTGTTTAATTACCTTTACGCATAGTTTATCCATCATGTATATAACAGAGACCTACTTAGATCCTTAATATCAGTTTTCGTTTATCCAATAGTACTAGAGCCCAAGAATGCAAAAATGCACATAATTATTTGGCTTTTGATTTGAATGTTGACCAACTTCTAATAGTGACAACTTATCCCATAAGTGCAACACCGGAAATCTTTGTTAACTAACTTTACCCATTGTTATATCATTTACATAGCAGCCCTAACTTATCTTCTTTATCAGTTTAATTTGTTCAACAATACTATAATAACGGAATTTGTGTTTACTAACTTTAACACCCAATCGTTATCCTATCATTGATTTAACAGACTAACTTATTTCCGTATTTTCATTTGATTTGATTGAATAGGTAACTAGAGCCCAATACTTGCAAATTTGGGGGGGGGAAATTTTTTTGTGTGAATTTTGTACAGCAACCTTAATAGGTGACAACTGATCCCAATAAGTGCAAAAAAAAAAAAATCCAAATGTTTTAGAAACACCACGGTTAATAATTTATGGTTATACAATCATTTGCAATACTAGAATAATCTATTTCCTTAGTTTAGATTTTATTTCATTCAATTCTGATACCTGTAAAGCCCAAGATGTCATCTTGCACTATTGTGCTGGGTGTATTGACATTTGTACACAGGCCTCATAGGTAAAATTTGGGCCATACGTGCCAATTTTTAAAAATCTTTCCCGAATTTCAGAAGTCCACTTTTAGGAAATTCCACGTTTTGCAGGGGGGGTGTGGTTTTGCTAATTGTAAAAGAGAATTCCTATTTATTAAGATTTTGACCTATAATTATCTCTCTCTATCTCTGTGCACGATTGGGCTGAAAGGTAATGTTGTTGATAAAAATTTGAATTTGATGCCCAATAGTTCCTAATGGTATATTCGGGCTAAATCCTTGGGTACTTAAGGATTAACTTGAAGACATATCGCTGTAAACTAACAATCCTAATAAGAATTACTTCTAATCGATCAAGCATACATCAGTGGCCTTGACCTTGGAACTCAATTTTGCGCACAAAACTTCCCTCAAGTTAAAAATGTCAAAAAAATCCGACCCGGAGTGATTTTTGCTTCGGGAAAATCACTCCCGTTTTCGAAAATCAGACCTCGAACATCAACCGGACCGAGAAGTAAGTTTTCGGACATCCCCCTGTTTCGAAATACATCAGAGACCTCCAAACAACACGACCTCAGACCCGAAGTGAAATACTTCCTGTCTGATTTTCGAGTCTGAGGTCTGTTTTTTTTTCGGGGTCTTATGTTTCGAGACATCCCCCGGGTGTTTCGAAACATCAGACCCAACACAAAGACCTGGAAGTGGCATTAACTTCCGGGTTGATGTTCAGTTCTGAGGTATGTTGTTTCGAGATCTGGTCTTTCGACACCCGTCTAATGAATGCCAACCAGAGTCCATGATTTACCAGGTGGTTAGTTTTTGGCAAAGAAATTGACACTCACATATTCTCTGCGTGTAGAAGGTATAAAGTTTTGTGTGGTTTCCTCGTAGATGATGACAGCTGTATGCCAACATAATTAACCCTCCGTCTCCCGGGGGGAGGGGTGGCGCTAAAATCTAAAAAAAAAAAAAAAAACGTAAAAGCTTCTAGGTAATCGTTTTTCTCATCCTTTCCGGTGATTTTTAGCGAAAAATGTGAAGGTAGGCACCTTCACGCGGGTTAGGGAGGGTTCATTAGATTTTATGATTCCGGGGGGGAATGGAGGATGTCAACTTTTTTTGGCAAAATTTCGCTCCCCCCCCCCCCGCCTTCGTCAAAAATTTTCAACGTTCCCCCCCCCTTGATCATCTGTTTCCCATTAAAAGTTCATGTTCCCCCCCTCTCCCTCGTTGATGAAAAATTTTCACTTCCCCCTCTCCTCTCTGACAAATTTTTTTCGGTCCCCCCAAATCCCCACCCCCCCCCCCCCCCCGCGTAAATAATGACCCTCCCTTAGTGTATGCCTCAAAGTCGAAGGTAAGGGGATTGTTGCCACACCCACGGATATTTTATGGTGGATTGTTGAACATATAATGCACAATATGGCTCTAAATTGACTCATTTGAGCTGAAAACCGCATGAAAATCCGATAGTCCTACGTTTTGTTAGCGCAAAATTGGAGTTTCGCCTTTTTTTTCTATGGACAATGCCAATATTGCCGACTCGCTGACTTGATGACATCATTGCTACCCCATACTATGTATGTTGGTACTTATTTGGTAGCCAATGGAAAGAGGAGGACCATAGATCTCCCTGGTAGCAAAATCCTAAGCATCGGGTGTTTATAAAAAAAAACTCTCCGCGTGGGGGGGTGGTAACCACCCACCACCTTGGTAAAACCGTGTTACAAAAAGGCTTGGTAAGAGGAGGTTATAGATGCAAAAAGTATTTGCACAGTTTTGCTCAACTGTGATTGGTTTGCACTCCACATGTTTGAAAAATAACAACCTTATTTTCCATGAGAAAATTCCTTCAGGCAGTTTTTTATTTGATTATAAAGCTGAAGCTTTAGCTAAGGATTGATCGATTTCAATAGTAAATATCTGGCTATTTTCACACATAAAATAAACTGGGATTGGTGAATGACTCAAATGTGCTGGCAGCAATCAGCCTATATTCTATTCTACAGTTATCGTTATCCTTGCTGTTTGTATAGTACTTAATATTCCTTCTTACAGCTGGAATTTTGGTTGAGGAGCATTCAATGAGATATTTATATTTCATCCTTCATTGTCATTGATATGTCCTCCCATGTCTTGCCCGTTACTTCGAGAAGTACTGTGTTTAGGGTAGTTTTCATGGCTCCAACGCATGGCCGATCCTTTTCAGGTTTAATTTTGTAGTGCATCAGATGTTGACGGCAGTGTCCTCTGGATATTACTCGCATCGCAAATTCCATTATTATCCTCTTTATAAAAAAACCCAAAGATTCAATTTAATGACCCTTCTAAGTTGATTATTCTTGATGTGTTTCCAAACAACAAGTTTGAAGTTTAATCGTTCTTTAACCTGCAAATACAATTTTACATGGCATGATGAGGTCATGGAATGCATCCTAGCTTGTTTTTCTGAAAGTTGATTCATGCTTCAACGAAACCTTTCACCTATGGTTAAAGATGGGGTCGTTCTTAAAGTTATCCTTCTTAATATAACATAATAGCAACTAGATATATGAACAGGTTTTTGTAAACATTGAGCAAATTTTCTAAACAAAATGGTGAAGATGGGTCGTTTTTTTTTTCAAAATTCAATTCGAAGAAGTCACTTAGTGAGGTGTTTTGGAATGAAGGCCATTCAATCAAACTCTTATCCCCAGCTGCCAATACATGAATATACCGTGATATTAGCCCATAATACAAACCTGGATAGGGGATCATCATAAGCAGCTATTTTGATACTCATATAATGTTAGTAACAAACAGCTGCCTTATGATTTATCCGTCTCATTACCTCTGCTGCCATTATTGAAAAGCAGCATCTGTATTGGGTCATTTACTGCCCATATCTCATATGGGGTCGCGAATTTGCATTTTCTTCATTATATCACACTTTTTTCAGTAATAGAATAGAAATCCTCGACTTGACGCATCCGTCGTCGGGTAATTGAAGGCATCGGTTGACTTAATTGTTGACTGGACGCCCGAACTCAATTTATGTATTCAATCCGTATTGAATGTGGTGAGAATAAGATCTCAGAGAACGGAATCAGAAGGGCAGAGGTGGTGCCTGCCAACCAACACAAGACACGACAATCAGGCTGCCACTACTACGGCGTCCGGAAGTGTGTAGCTGTGTCACAGTCTCCGAAATATTATCTAATTAGTACTGCGGCTAGAGATTAACGTTTTCAATCCGTCATAGCGATTGCATCAATGAAACGAAACCTCAAATATCTCCGGACAAAACGAAGGGGTTCTAAGGAGATTTTTGCATCAGAGGGTCTGTTACTATGTTTTGTTTTAAATATGTATCGTAATTTGGTCTGAACCTATAGAACCTAGCGAGAAAATTGAACGTTTCATCCTTTCCGCTGTGGGTCTCACCAAGGCCAACACAAAATCTAGATCGGCATCCAAAAAGTGGGAGACTGCACCGGCGCCAAGGACGACTTGTTTACATTCACTTAAAAGCTTAGTGTCCGGACCAACGACACAACCGCTTCCAAGATAGACGGCAGAAGCTGGCAAAAAAGGGACAACCATCAGCCAATCGTCTAACTATAGATGAAAATAGTTATCCCATCCCATCTCAGGAACTCGGGAAGCACCTGGACTAATCGAGTGAAACTTCTGGGAGCGAGAGAGAGACTGAAGGAAGCGACACTATAACTGGTACGCCTCCTCGCCCCCGCGACGAAACGAAGCATTTTTGCAAGTGAAGCGCCGGGCCAGTATGTATTTGTTCCAGAGGCTTAGGTTGAGGAGGCTTTTCCTTCCCCGACTCGTGGTGAAGAGCTAAAATGGGAGTTTTCCTTCTGATAGTGTCCGATGGCCAGAGGGGTCCCTTGGAAACAGAGGCGGCGGGAGGTAAGCTCAGAGGCGAAACCACTAGGACCCATCTAGACGGAGGGCACCGTCCACCACGCCGCCTTAAACTCGAGGAGACGTTCCTCACCTTGTGTGGACTATTTTTGCCCAGAGCCAGTCTGGCCTCCCCGTGGCCCTTACCGGCCCTTGGGATGCTTTTGGCCCCGCCTTTCTTGTTCCTCTCTTATTCTTATTCCTTTGTCGCTTGGAACTGCCAACCTTATAAGACAGGTCAGTTTAGAATATTTTATAATTAAGTACTTTGGATGATTTGATTGTATTATAAATAATTTATATAAGAGTAATTTTTAAACTGGATATTGCCCCTGGTGTAAGATATCTCACAACTACATTTAATGTAAGCATCATAACGTTTTCAGGACATGATATCATTATCCTGCATATCACTATTAGAACACTTTTTAAAATTTTGCTGTTTAAAAAGAACGTTGTTTAAGGTGCTGTTGTTTAAGTTTTAAACAACATTGTTTAGTTTGTTGTTATAAAATTTTGTCTTAAGTTGTATACGTTTTAAACAATTTTTAAACAACTCGCAATCTTTAACCAAACTGTTGTTTACCATTATCATCGTCCACCCTTGCTTAATTAAAACAACTTGTTTTAAAATTTAAACAACTGATGTTTGAACAAGGTTGAACAATGACCATGGTAATCTTCCCATTCCATAAAGAAGCCAAATGCCCTTTTAAAATGAACATTGTGCTGTGCTAATTGTGTTGTGTTGTTTGTGTCGCATATTGAAACGTCTTTTCAATGACGAAAGACAACTTTTTCTTTAATGTCAAAATAGTTTATGGTCACAATTATGTCACATGGTTTAATATTACTATGATTTCATTATTTTGTTCAATTCAATGTCTACAATATCGATACTATGTTTCCCTAAAGATCACCGTCAGTAACTTAAGTAATTCTGAATATTTGCAAAGGACACGAGTTGAGCAAGAGGAAAAGAACCATTATTTTTCTTTGTAATTTCTCAATATAACAAAATATAAAAGGGTTGCTAAAAATTATTGACCTGTAAAATGTCGCCTAGGACTATGAGGAAGTAATACAATTTTACACGTTATTTTCAGCCAGCAATTCACGTCACTTTGTTATTCAAATTGTACTTGCAGAGCGAGACCACAAAACGTGTCAAGCATAAATCAATATAAAATACTGTTCCGGTTACACAGAACAAAATGGATGCCGTTAGGATCTTTTTCCTGTTTGTCTCACTGATTTTGATATTTGTCAATGATGTTAGAGGTAAGACAAAAATTTTGTATAAAGTATGCAGTATGTATGATGACATTTAGGCTTACTTTGTTGCATTGTTGTGAGATTTTAAAAGCCGTTAATCGACTTAGTGTTCACATTCTAGAGGCTCGGGCTACCCAGTTTCTACTTCCCAACTGTTTACTCGATGAATTTTGGGATATATTATTTGAGAAGTACCCAATTAAAATGAAGACGACCTAAATAAAGCAACTGATTTCAAACGAATATGCTTAACCTTCTAGTAATGTTTATAACAAAACACATAAAGTTTCTTGGAAATACTTTAGAATATAAAACACATAAAGGTATAGCAACATAATGGTTCCCAGAAATATGTTCTCCTAATATTCAGTGACACTTCGTTATATAACTTCACTTAGAACTGAATGATTGGAAAATTGTAAACAAGTTTTGAAGAGAGGAAACATAATCGTTGCCTTTCAAAAATCACTTTTGGTATCCACACACACTCTTTTTTCAAAAAATGGTGTTTTCAGAAAGAGTGGCACTTTACAGAGTTCAAATGTCTAACGTCAAGATATTATCAGTTTACAACAACAATTTCATTTTCTACTTTCTATTCATCGCTGTCTAAAGTAAAATAAGCTGGTGTGAATGAATCATGTTGTACATCCGTTGGTCACTGATATTCATGGAAAAAAATAAGGAGACATTTCTATAAAATGTGCACATACTAGAAGTGACAACACACGTAGAACTTATGTTTATAATTTTAGAAAAATTATTCGAAAGAATTATGTACTTCACAGGGGTGCTCCGCCGCCACCTTGGTCCTTATTCGAGCATCTTTTTCTCTTTGGCCTATGGCCTATGATGTTGAGAATGTTGACATATCATTTGTAATGATATGTCCCTTTTTTTTCTTGACAACCAAAATCACTATTACCGAAATGAGTTAAAAATATCTACCCGTCTCAATTTGATGTTGATACTGATATTATTTCACTTTCGTATTGTCTATACCATGCTTTGACATTGAAACATTCTGTAGAAATATGCCAGGTTTAGAAGCCTCATGGCGGATGGCGGTGTCTCATTGGTTCATTATGACGGTGACGGTGGCACTATCAGTGATTTGCTAAATCTGAAAATCTTCCTGCAAGTACCAAGTACAGGTGTCCTAACATAGCCTGCAAATGATAAGACTAGAAGTAACCAAATAGGGAAAACGGTGTGAAAGGAGATATGGTCCGGCAAGAACCACAGTCCGGGCTCCATAGACGACAACGGAATAAAGCGTGAAACTAAATGTTACGTAAAGAGTCAACTGAATCGATTGCCCTATTGTTCACCATTGTTCCCGGACTGTGAGACCGGCGGACCATATCTCCTGCCACACCGGATATTTTAGTCATTACTGTCCGTACTGACACTTATTACACCGCGTAAATGAATAGAAATTCATATCTTTGAACACTGTCTTTTTTTTTTCCTTTTCTGTCAATTCTTAAGTTGAAAAAGGAACTAATGAGAATACTACAAACATATCCTTCACTTTTAAGGGGGTCTAGGTTTTCAAATTGAAAAAAATGAGTCGACTTGAGATTATATCATGATAGAGAACTTTCAGCTTTACTTGCTTTTTGTTTGAGGTAAATAGGACATTCCGTTCAAATTTAATTCTCGATTTAAGCAAGCAAGTCTCGCACGTTCGATGCATTTTTGTAAACATTTGTATGTAAAAAGTGCTCACCCTGTGATTTTTAAGCAAATATATTTTTTTATTATTATGATCACATATTACAAGCTTTTTAAAATTAATTATTAAAACATTAATTTATTCATCAGAAAGCTACAGGTTGCTCACCAGGTTGAGTAAGATGGCTTGTTCATAGTCGAAACTCTTCCAGATATTTTGACTTAATTTCTGTAATAGGACTACAGTGCGAGTCAAAAAAAAACCTACATTCAGAATAAAGAATAATTAGAATAGTTAAGAATTATATTTGCTCAAATGTTTGTTTTGGATTCATCCCAATACACAGGAGGGAAAACAGCTTTCAGAAACTTTATTTGGTGTCCATTTGGAGAAGAAGTTTTGCCTATTTGCCAGTTGATAAGACGGAATAAAAATATACGAATAAATGTATTCGTCATTTTCAGCACTGGTGGCTGCCATCATTGCAGGCAGACAGGAAATTTGGAGCGTTAAAATATGGTGAGATATCACATCCAAGGAGGTGGGAAGAGGACATTGAAAGGGGGTAGCGGTGGTCGGTTTTGCGATCCTGGAGTTGTGTGATTTGATGATGTTATTGATGTTTTTGGTACAGCTGTAACTGACCTTTACAATGTTTCTGTTGAAGATCTAAGTCTATGTCCCACAGGGAAGTGTTTTGTAATTAGATGCAGAAATGTTTGCCCCACATTGGTTCTGACATTTTTGGAAAAGGGGGGGGGGGGTTGAACCATATTATGTGTCTTTGGCGATTTCTCCCTTTCCTTTTTCTTTGGGTTTGTTTTTGCTTGGTTTGGTATGAAATGCCTGTATGGTAACCGCTTGCCTTTAAAGCAGCGTTATAGTCTTTAGCGGCCTCGTTGAATATCTCTTGGTTTGATGAGAGCTCGGATATTCTTTTGTATGAAACTCCGAGTAGTGTCAAAATGTGTATAATTTAACGTATAATTTCATGTTATTATTAGCTCTGCATTCAACCTGTTTGCATAGAGCACTCTCCCTGCTCTTTGATGACTCATATTCATTATATAGCTCCCATATTTGGTAGAGCACTCTTCATCAAATCAGCTGGACTTTATACGTTGCACAACATCTAAGCCACAATGGAACGATTCAACTTAGAATACTCCGGAAAAAAACAGTGTAGCAGTGACTCCGAAGACATCACACAGGAATATTACGGATTCAAATCGGAGAAAACGCCACCACAGATTGACGACATGATACCGTTTGAGAAGGACCTACACCAAATGGTACAAGGAATCCAGTTCAGGCAAGTGAATGATGGATTTCAATCAAAACTCACACAGGATATAGAGCAAATAAACTCATCCGATAAGATCCTGGTTCATGCAGTCAACAATAATGGACAATGTTAGCACCAGCAATGGCAACTGCTACTAATTCAACCCCAGGTATTTTTGTCACTGATATTACAGACCACTTCCCTATATTCTACATTACACCTATCAAATATACAATGTCTTACTAAAACTACAATCTACAAACGTGACTAAGAGACCAATATACGTAACTTTAGTCGCATTATCACAAACCAGACCAAATAAGTCATATACATTACTTCGAAATATTATTATATTCTTGCCGATTCATAAGAAAACTGTCGAAACAACAGCTGTAAACACCCTGGCTGACGAACGTTATTGGCTAAGATCGATCAAGCGTAAACATATCTCTATAAGGTATCTTAGACAAACCGAGTAGCTAAACACAAATACAAACATACAAAAATACGCTCACACCACTATACGTATAGCAAAAAGAACCATAAACAGTTTAATCAACTTAACATAACGTGAATCAAACTGGAAATTTTTAATACAATCATGGTAGAAAAACAAAGGTTAACAATCTCCCAACACCTTTCCTTACCTACAACCAAAACGAAACATTACTGATCCTTTCGGATATCACCCCCACTTTTAATGATTTACTTTACAAACCCTTGTAAAATCTGGCTGCAAACGATCCCTCCAGCTAAAAAGCCATTCCATCACCATCTAAACATAGCATCCAAAACTCCATTTTTCTCCATCCAGTTTCTGTTGATGAAATATACAAACTCCGTAACCTGTTAAAACCAGGCAAAGTGCTGGGATTGATAATTCGATCCTGGTATGGCTTAATAAAACATTTGATCACATTGTAACTCCACTTTCTGTACATATTCAACCAATCTCTTAGCACCGGCTTGGTTCCAATGATCTCAAATCTGCTAAAGTTATTCCAGTTTATAAAGTAAGATTCCTCATGACATACAAAACTATAGGCCTATTTCTGTCCTCCCATGCTTCTCAAATCTTATGTAAAAAAAAACATGTACAATCGCCTATTTACATTTCTGTATCAACACAATATCCTCTCAGACGCACAATCTGGCTTTAGGCCCAAACGCTCTACATATTTGTCTCTCTTGAATTGACACTACCTCACCCAGCCCCAAAAAATAGAAACATACCATGGGATTTTTTTCTGGACCTCTCCAAGGCGTTCGACACCATTGACGTCAACATTCTCCTCCACAAGCTTAAACACTACTGTATAACGTGGTACTAGGCTGAATTGGGTCGAATTACCTCACATAAACCGTACGCAATCTGTGTACGCCTACTCTAGAAATTCGCCAAAGCAGAAATACGTCGGAAGTTCCACCAGGCTCAATATTGTCCCTTTTCTTTTCATCATTTATATGAATGACATTGCCTCTGTTTCCAACTCACTCACACTTATTCTTTTGCCGATGATACAAATATCTTTCTCTCATATCCCAACTTAGACTCACTATTGTTTTCGTGCAAATAAATTGTCTCTCAATATTTCCAAAAAAAAACTCATATGGGATTTTCAACTCACAATACCAATCATAAAATAGTTTTATCATCGACAATCAGCCTAGCTCAAACAAGTTCATAGTCACCAATTCTCGGTGTTAGTATTGATGATAAACTAACGTGGAACGAACACATTAACCATGTATCACAAAAAGGCTTCTCATGCTATTGCACCATCTACAGAGCAAAACACCACCTCCCACCCGTACTCTTAAGACCCTATACGACACTATTGTTCTTCCTCATTTTACTTTTGTAACATTATATGGGCATCTAACTATCAGTCCAGACTCAATAATTAATACTACTCACAAATGGGCCTTCGTACCATCACAACTCACCCCACATGGTTCACACACTCCCCTTATTTTATGCACTAATACCCTAAAATAACTGACATTACAAGCACAAACATCACTCTTTTGCATGACTTTAATCCATAATAACCTTGCCTTTAAATTTTTTACAATTATTTCATGACAAATAGACAAATTCATACTATAATACTAGAAAGCTGGTCAATTTCATCTTTTCCTCTACCAAAACACCCACGGAAAAACACTATATTCATATCCTATCAATATTTTATTTCCTCAAAGATACAACCCGCATAAAACAACAAAAAATATCCAAAGATGGAGATGCAACAAAAAGCAAAAAGCCTGTAATATGTTGCACCACCTGGAACAAAAAAAAGTAACAAATCCCATGAAAAATAAAAACACACCTCCCCCGAACATAACTCATACCCGAACTTGTAACCACTGGCACACACCCGCAAAGTCGCGCACACCACCCTCACGTACAAAAAACAACGCGGCGTACACACACACACACATGAAAGTAGCATACACTTAATCACGTAGTGCCATGAAGAAAATGAACGGCAGCAGTACTTAAAGGAGATCATCACACGCTACGCTTTGCTTATTGTTCTCACTGATTTATTGGGACATCCATGTTGGCCACAAATAAGCGGGTGTGGATGGCATGTTAGATTTTTAGCGGATTATATAGCGTATCTCACAAAAGGTCCTGTATTCTAAGTTTTTTAAAAAGCGGGACTAAATGTCAACCGAAGCGTTATTCATCATGTAATGCTCCAGTAGAGCCATTCATATAGAGTCCCCAATGCCACATGCTATACAATCAACTTGAAATTCCCCGCGTAAATC
The DNA here is from genome assembly GCA_023653785.1 of Ophioderma brevispina. Classification (NCBI taxonomy): domain Eukaryota; kingdom Metazoa; phylum Echinodermata; class Ophiuroidea; order Amphilepidida; family Ophiodermatidae; genus Ophioderma; species Ophioderma brevispina. The sequence goes on from JAMKCH010026324.1 coordinate 17,035, forward strand.
AATTGAGACATTCACGCGTACTTGGAATGACATTTTTGCTATCTGGCCAACTGAATTGTGATGTGGGAGTCAGTGTCCGCAATTGACTCTACTCTTCATTGAAATCTTTACATCCGAAGTAAGGAGGCCAACTCTTATTTGTATTGAGGTTAATCTGTGAAGTAGTTAGTGTTCCTTTATTGGAATTTAATCACTCTGCATTTACGCGTCGATTCAAGGCATGCAAACCTATTAGACATGTTAGATACGCAAAAAGTAAATTACTTTCTTTTGACAATCATCATGGGACAAACTAGAATGACGTAGCATTGGCCGCGAGATGGCCAAAATGTCACTATGGCGTGGAGATTATTGGTAACATGGATGCGCCCATCAGTTCCCGATTTCCATTTTTGTCTTCCTAATTAGCTATTAACTTTTTGTAATAACCCCCCCCATCATCAATGTTGATAATCGTTTTCAACCTAATTTTAAAATCACAGATGTAAACTAAATATGCGTGTTATGTCCCTTTAATATAAAGCATATAGTTGACAGAAACCTGTCAAAGACTTAAAAATTACTCACTAAGGCACAAGATTTACGCACACATTATGACACATACGCTCCCGATCATCGCTGCACCAATTTCACCCAACCCCGGGTCAACAAAACAAAACATCAGATTTAAAAGTGTCAAGCACTGATCATTTCACATATTAATTAAGGACGACGGCATGAACGGCTGCGCGAGTCTGCTTAACTAGTGACTGTTTAGCCGCAAATCGTTAAAGTAAACTATACTGATTCATCTGATGTGGACCCGCGTACAAGTCTTGCGGGGTGGAAAAAAATTCAATGAGGAGCAGGGGGATGGGACTTCGTTAATCATGGATTGTGAGCAATGGTAAGACCTGAAATACACTATAGTGCGGTTCACCGTACACGCTGAAATTATGAAATTGCTTCAGTGGCAGGTGTTGAGTGAGTATATGACCGTAGTGTCGATTCCAAGATAATACGGGTGGCACATGCATTTGAATGTCGTCATTTTCCCGTAGAGCCTGGGTTGATCCCTCTCAGACTTAATTGATAGGTCCAAAACTCTAGGGGGACGAAACGTATCAAACGCGAATCGACTATAGTATTATGTATTTACAGGCCTACCTTATGAGCAATTTCAATTGACAAAAAAAAGACTCTTTAATTTACTTACTATTAAGCTCGTTTGAAATTGTTTGGAAGATTACTCCATATCTTTGGTCCACATGTAAAAACAGTTTTGATTTGACGTTTGCTCTTTGGGATAACAAAATCTTCTTTGTTCCTAGTATTATAATTGTGTATGTCTTGATGGGTCGTGAAACAACCATCAAAAGAGCGTGGTAACATACTGTGTTTGAATTTATACATAAAAATAACAACTTCCTTGGAATACATATCGAAAATATTTAGTGCATTATATTTTTTGAACAAGGGTTTGGTTGGACACAAATAAAAACTATTCGAGATGGTCCGCAAAGCACGTTTCTGTAAGCGAAATATTTTGTTAATATATATCCTGCTTACATTACCCCATAAAAGCAAGCCATAATTCAGGTATGGCAAAACCAGAGTACAGTACAGATGATACATAGCTAATTTTGGTAAATATAACTTAACTTTGTTTAGCACACCTATATTTCTGGAACATACTTTACAGATACTTTCAACTTGTTTCTTCCACGTCAAGTTCTCATCAATAATTTTTCCTAAAAAGTTTGCGTCGTGCACTCCGGTTAATTTACAACCAACAAGGTAAATATTAGCATTTTCATCATCGATGAAAGAAGTTTGTTTACGTGTACCCAAGTACATAAGATTTGTTTTCATGGCATTTAATGATAGTTTATTTGCTTTAAACCAATTACAGATTTCTTTTAATTCAGAATTCATTACATCACATAAAACAGAAAGGTTTGATCAGAATAGAAAACTGTGGTATCGTCAGCAAATAAAATTGTATTTAACAATTTAGAAGCATTACAAATGTCATTCATATAGAGTATAAAAAGTAAAGGCCCCAAGATCGACCCCTGTGGCACTCCGCACCTTACGTCTTCTTTTGATAATTTAGCTGAATTATACACAACAAATTGTTTTCTGTTACTATTTTCAGTTTTCACTCCAGCAGTGATTTGAGTGAAATATTTAACACCAAATTATTGTCAAACAATAAAGGTGGCACTATAAAATTAATATCCCGGAGATTACAAGGGAAAATGCTGAGTGGAGAAAAAATGTTCAATTTCCCAAGAAAGTCAAGATGACTGATGTAAGATCAGTTTACTTTGGAACAGCAACATTTCATGGTTTTAACCTACAAGGAGACTGCGGAGCCAAATTGAAACTATATTCTATAAATAGAAGGTTGTGTATTCAGCTTGAAAAAAGCTTGGGCCGAATTTTTTTGTAATTGTCTGACTTTTAAATACGCTTCTCTTCATCAAAAAAGAAATTAAAATCAGCCAAGCCCCCTTGGGCACTTACGGAAG
>JAMKCH010026325.1:0-46793 GCA_023653785.1 Ophioderma brevispina
TGTTCCACCACTCTGTACCCTCTGTGTCTCGCCTTTCCCATAAACTTCATCACATGCCTGTAACACCCCTTCTTTAAAGCACTCCTATAAATCCGATGCATCAGTCCCCACAGGCTCCCCAAATCTTATCTCAAAATTCTTTGTCTTTTTCTTTCAGCTTCCATACTTTCCTCCTCTCCAGCACTACCTTCCTCATAACCTTTTTCACCTTCCTCTTGTCTACATCTGCAACCACCTCCCTTAGATCTTCATAAATTAAATAATGAGACTTCAAACTTAAAATTTATGTCAAAAGTAGCAATGGCTAGATTTCTCACAATAAAAGGTGAAATTTCAGTTCACAAAACTAATGTACAAAATGCCTTAGACAAGAGCAGTCGGAGAGGAGTTTTCTTCTCCACAAGGGGGCATGGCTTTAACATAGTATTTATCTTGGAAAATATATAATATCACTGATGCAAAAACACTGAATGCATTAAAAACAAGGGTTTGTTTGCCAGTGGTGTGAGTCAAAATAGTTTTATCTGGTATTTCTTCCCCAATCAAAGCAATAAATAGATAAAATCCTCAAAATTTTTGAACTCCCTTTGAGCTTGGGCATGGGGTCTGCACTGTTAAAAATGATTATAAGAAAACATTGTGCAAGTGGCAGGGACCCACAACAGTTACAACAACATTTATTTTACTGTTATTTCCATGTTTTGAGTCCCAGCTGTCAGTTAAAACAATGTGTTGTTTTTTACAATCATTTTTAACAGTGTGGGCCCAACATGGTTAACATATAGCCTTTGGTGGAGAATTGTACAATTTCCATCTACAATTATTGTATTTTTACCACCATTTTGAATGCTTTTTTAAAATTAAAATTTTACATAAACATATTTTATTATTTACAACAGACAATGTCTGGACATCACAAGAAAGACCTAATGTTCTGCTGCTTTACACTGGTGGTGACAATTTCCACGATCGTATTATACGTACATTGGCCAAATTCCTTGACCAACACTGTGAATGTAATGTGTGGCTAGACATGTTTTCAACGACAGAAATTGGTAACATTAATACATGGCTTAGGCAAAAACTTGACGAGGCAGATAAAGTACTCATGGTGTGTTCAGCAGAAAGCAAACAAAATTGGGAAAGCAGTACCTTGAATTCTGAGGCTGCAATTTATTCTGCCAATGAGGCCCTACTGCAGATAGGATATCACCAGATGAGAGAATCTTGTGAACATTCTCAAAATTCTGACCACAAGTGGGTAGCTGCCTATATGGAATACACACAGATTTCTGATGTTCTTGAGTTTCCTGAATGTGTGACTATATTTGAACTTCCAAACCAAATAGGAGATTTGTATTCATACCTTCACAATGGTCAACCTAAATCTGGTATTCCACACAGTTTAGGCGATGAATTCTATAGTTGGTATGCATCTGTTGCTTTCATAAACAGAAAAGGATCATCTTCTCAAGGGTCTACGGCATTTACAGAAACATTTGAGAGTGTAACTAATAACTGTGACTGTCATATTAATGAGAGCGTAAATACCAAGATGAGTATTGAAGAATATGCCGGATTCTTGCCATCTACTGAGGTTTCAAGCAGCAATAGTAGTTTGTCAAGATCTGATAGTGTTTTGAGAACCTGTGATGAGAATGAACAGATTCCTGTTAAGACTATTGTACTTCCAGCAAGAGACACTTCCTTTTCCCAAATGCCACACAAATCAAAACATCAGACACCAAACACTGAAGAAACAGGAATATGGTATTCACAGCAATCCACTCCTCTTATTCAAGTAGAATCTGAACCTCTACATCGGTCACAGCAATCCCTCTCTATGAGAAATTGCCACTCGTTTGACCGATTTCCTCTTCCTCAAAATGTAGATAATTCTGCTGCTACTAGAGTGCTGATGCAACCAGATAGAGAACAAAGTCACTCTACAGAAATTAATAGTGATTCATATTTGTAAGCTGAATTCTATGAATGTATCTCATATTGAGAACATTTCTTGGACAACAGTAGGAAAGAAGACAAAAAAAACTAAAGTTTGAACTTGCCTGCTATCCTAATTAGCTGTTTTTGAGAACCATGCGTGATTTCTGTGCTGCATAACAGAAAATACTCAAATAATCTGCTTGTTATTAATAAAAGAAACAAACAGTTTCAGATTATTAACTTCAGGGGTGCAAAAACACTTGTTTAAAGACACTATCAGTGATTTGAAAAATATTTGAAATGTGCAGGAATAGCTTCTTAGTTGCAGGTAAGCCACGTATAGAATTATCATGAGTTACTTTTTCCAGCTGGAGAATTGACAAAAAAGGAAGAAAACGCAGGTACCAAGATACGATTTCTCCATTCAATTACGGTTGTAGTAAGGGTCCGTTTGGACAGTAATGACTAAAATCTCCGATTCTGTCCTTATTAGGTTGCGTCTGGTCTTATCATTGCAGGGTATGTTAGGAGTACCTGACTTGTTACATACATGCAAAAATCTGATTTTTATGATTTTTCGATTTGCCGATTTAGCAAATCACTGATAGGTCTTTAAAAAATGGGAATGCATTTTCGTAAGTCCTCCAGTCTATTTAGAAAAATGGGATCAAAAATTAGGGGTATAAGTAGTCATAGTCTGCTTTTCATTTTTGCAAGGATTTTACGAGAAGATGGAAAGAATCGACATGTTGATCTTAAAGGGATATGCAAGTAAAATGCAGTATATATAATTAAACAAAAGAGGGATCCAAGTTGCACCTATGACTCAGTTTTGGTTCCAATACGTGGATCCTGGGTTCCGACCGGAAATCATTGTTTTTTACTGAAATTCCTATCCCACAATGCATCAATGATGTACAAGTAGATAAAATATATAGGCATATGTATTCTATGGGGTTTGGGGCATACGGTGATTTTTCTGTCATAACTGTACATAAATTGTACCAGTAACGAGTTCTCTTTGTGCCTTGTAATTTTGCGCCACAAATGTGCGCGTAGTTTAAAGGGGCGCATAAACGCGAGCGTGCATGGAGTGTGCATATTACTGTACATCGTTGGGCATGTGGGATACAAATTGCGGTAAAAAATTATTACGGTAGGAAACCAGGATCCACGTATTGCAACTTTTCAATTTAGGTCAATTTTAAATTTCAGCCATCTTACAACTTGACCTCACTGGACCTTTGACCTTGGTATGTGACCCGTGACCCTCATCAGCAAAGCGGGATCCCTGTTGCATCTATGACTCAAGTTTGGTTAAATCAAAAGAAGTATGCGGATATTACAAGCAAATGTTAACCTTTTTCACAACAACAACAGACATCAACAAAACAGACTACAGTGGACAAGTGATCCCTATGTGTCCTTCCTGCTTAAGGCAGGTGACACAACATGCTTCTTCTTCATACAGAATGATGGTTTATTCACAACTGTGATATATTTTTTGAGGAGTGGGTCCAAACTGGGTTACCTGGTATAATGGTTCAAGGTCATCTTTGCAGGTACGTTTCTAAAATGTTGAAAAGGTTTGCTTTCACATGATTGGGATAGGTGTATTAGGCATTTCCTTTTCTTATGCTCACAGTGATCAATTAAAATGGGTGACATAATATTGTACATTACCAAATGTGGGGCTGCCGTTCCGTCTTTGTCGACCCCACAACCTTAAAGGCCGACTCCTGAGATTTCCTGAGGAGAGGCGCCCCAAATTCCAAAAAAGATCGTGTGTTTTTTGTCATGTACAATAATGCTTTTGTCCATATACTAATACAACTGTGTGGAAATTGCTAAGCTTAAATCGGATGTCCTTCATCATAGAATCACAACTTTGTTTATAAATTTTGGATTTTCCGGATCCGGATTTTTGTTTTACACAGTATATCCTATGGACGTAATACGACACATAATTTTACTGCATCAAAACGAAAAATCCGATACATCTCAAAGTTAGGATTTTGCATTTATATGTTACGATCTTAGTTCTAGTTGACTATTTTTCATTATTACACAAAAAAAATAATATTTCCTAATCTCTGAGTCAACTTTAAAGGTGCATTTTGTGATCCTAGCACATTTATTTTTGTTTATGATTCACTAGATAGCCTCAAGAAAAGGTTATTTTCAAAATTTCATTGATTCTGTTGGTTGCGTTTTTGAGTTTATGAGCGAATTTTTGTAACCCCGGCCCATAAGGCCACTGTGTGGTAATTTCTGTTCATTTACGGACAAAAATACACAATACGATTTTTTCTTCTAGATAGATCAAAGTTTATAAATACGCAAGATGAGCACACAATACATTTTGGAGCCAATGGTTCAGATGATTAAATCTCAACTTTCTTGAAGTAAATCGTGAGGAACGAAGGCTTTGAATCACAATGCCCCTTTAACATTCTGTCATTCTTCTCTAACAAGAGGATGTGTTAAAATTGCTCTCAAATCTCAACCCGATTACAGCAATATTGATTTGACTTGGAATTCTGAGTCAAACACTAGATGACAGCTCCCATAATCACAATTTTCGTTTTGTACCTCAGTTGGGCACTACCCAGATAGCAACTGACGTCGGTCGCACGTCGTTCACGTCGCGGGTCGGCAAACCAATGTCAAGCCGACGTTGGGAAACGGTGGGGAAATGGGCCGTTAGATGGTCGGCAAACAAACTGTCCGCGCCCGTATGGGAAAACGTTGGGGAAAATGGTCGTTTGATGGTCATCAAACCAACGTCAAGCCGACGTTGGGAAACGGTGGGGAATTGAGTTCGTGTAGATGTCGGCAAACCAACTTCAAGCCGACGTTGGGAAACGGTGGGGAAATTGTTCGTTAGATGGTCGGCAAAACAACATCAAGCCGACGTTGGGAACTGTGGGGAAATGGTCGTTTGATGTCGACAGCCACTGTGTGATCGGGTAGAAGTTGTGGAAATGGTGGGGGAACTGTCGTTTTTTGTTCGGGACAGCACGGCCAAACGTTGGGCCGATGGTTGGGGAAATGGGTGGAGTGAATGGTCGTATTAAATGTTGGTAGCCACGTCGGGGTGATTGGGAAATGGTGGGGGGAGACTGGTCGTTTTGTGGTCCGGCAGGCCCCAACGTTTGTGGCAATATATAATGTCCCGCAGACTATAATGAGCTAAATTTCTTATTAGCGCCTAATTTAATAAGAATAGTAGGCTCTACCAAAACGGCATAGCGTTCAGCCAAAATAGGGCCTATGCTTAGAACATTGTGCGAAAATAAAAATGCATTTGCATTTAGATATTTTTCGATTTTGTGCACTTTGTTTTCACCACAATTTCATACCGTGATACCATGGATTCCTTGAGCTTTTCGGGTTGTTTTCACCGTGTTGAAGCTCTGTGACGTATTTCTCCCATTTTTATGAGTCTTTAGTCTTCCTTAGTGTGTGATTTCTACTGAAATACTGTTGAAGCTTTTTTTACAATTGGATATATTATTTTGCCCTTTGTTATCTAGCAGGACAAGTTAGCTCCATTGGATAGTCGCGCAGTCTTCTAATAAAAAGGTCCCTGTTCGATCTCCCGTCAAGGCGGCAAGTCGATTTTCAGTTACTCTATAAATATACCTTAACATAAGATATGAACTATACTGGTGTAGTGTGAAAAACCATAGGGAAGATCTTTTTTTATTATTCATGGAGCCCACTTAGTGATTTATACAGGGGCCAAATAAACATCGTGTTTACTATGGTTGGGATAACGTTGGCCCAATGCTGGCCAAACGTCAACGTCAAATACGACGCATGTTCCATCGTTAGGGCCCCGACGACAAAATGCGTTGGCCCGACGTCACCTGTCGACGTTGGCCCACCATCGCGTTTGATGTTGGCCCCACATTGTCCCAAAAACTCCCAACGTTGTAATGCTATCTGGGTAGGTAGCTAGATTATTGCAAGTGTCCGGTTAACAGAACAACCTTTTTCAGATTTTTGCATGGTTTTTAAACAGGCCCGTAATGCATGGGGTGGGTCGGTGGGGGTTCGAAAAAAGGGAAGAAAGGTCCTCTTCTTTGCTGAATATTTTGATAAAAGACCAAATTTAGTCAATATTTTTAACACCAGTCCACTTTTTGTTGATAAAATGTTCACAGTCCCAAACAGGACCATTTTAGGGGGTTAGGTCCACTTTACCAAAAAGGTCCACTTTTTCAGTAAAAAAGGTCCACCTTTCGAAGTCCCGCCCCCCCAATAAATCCTGTGCGTACGGCCCTGGTTTAAGCCTTTAAGAAGTAAGATGTTGCATACTCATTTAATCTACAACCCAAATTGTTGAAAGGTCAGTGTGTTCTTCTAGGTGTTCTGTGTTACAGCAGAAGCCTTCTTTTTCACTCATTTGCACCCAATAGACTCCCAGTTATGAATTGCTCACCAGTGAAGAGGAGCCAATCATCTTGTTTATTACATTTTATATACAATCCGATGGTCCTACTCGCTACAGACAGCCAGCCAAGTATAATGTGTTCAGAAAAAATTATGTGGGCTTTTCTTTGTACACCTGCAACCATGTCAGATCAACGCTCATATGGGTCTATTTTTTCTCATAAAGAGTTGTTGCCAAAAATACCAATTTGTTTTTTGGCCTTTTAGGCAAAAAGAGTGATTTTTTGGCCAAAAATATGATTTTTTGAGATTTTGATGTATTTTGATATCTTCAAACAACTTGTTAACTCAAAAATCACCAGTTTAAGTAATTTGGGAGACTATATTTAACGTCTTAAATAACAATTAAGATAAATAAAAAAATAAAGACATAAACGCATTATTCCGAGCTTTCGTCATTTTTCTCAAATACATTGTTATTTGAACATTATAAAGGCACAGGTCGTAGGGATGTGATTAAAGTAAGGGTGTTCTTAGAAGCATAAAAAACACATTCACACAGTTTCTGTTTGACCCTAAGTGGTGAAGGCTTTTTACTTTTACGTAGAAATTACAGTAGTGTTTACTTTAAAAGGGGCAATCTAAGATATGTTACAATGATTACTGTATCCTCGATTGAAACATTTCACATAGTGATTTTGCCCCGGAATGTATTTTCTGATTTCACTGTGATTTGTGTGAACTAGAAGACGTAGTTTTCGATGAAAATCAGTTTTAATAAGCATATGGGCCTAATATTTTATTCATAATTAACCCGTTAAACTATAGTAAAAAACAAAGGAAATAAAATGCTTATCACAGAGCATTTAAGTTCATTTTCTCACCAGAAGACCGATATTTGACCATGATTTACAAAATTTTAGTACACAAAAATCAACAAAACATGTTACAACTGTTTTTGACCTGACCTAAAATATCATGCTGTCACTTTTTATTAGAAAGCACATAGTTTTCCCATGTACGGAAACCCCATATTGGACCTACAACAAGCAATTTATTTTGATTTTGCTAATCCCATTGCATTCCCTGACTTGTTTCTAATAATTAATGATTCTATCCGATTTTTTGATAAAAGTCTTTACAATATTCCCAGACTTTGTCTTTGTGTTCCTCATTTCAGAAATGATTCTGTAGGACACCAGAAGTTACCCACTGGAAAGTTGACTCACCCTGCCTGTGCGCACGCATCGGGGTGATGATCTAGACACACTGACTTCTGGATCCTTTTGGTATGCTCTTTCCCACCGGTTTACTCCACGTGCCGGGAGAGCGTAACACCTCCGTGAGCCCCGTCCCTGGCGGCACGCGGCCCGTACAGGGGGGATCCGCGTCCAGGTGTTGAATGGTAAGTATGACAGAGATTATGGTGATATGACTCTCCCCCCGGGGGAGAGGGAATCACCTACATTTTCTAGTAAACGTTCCCATTCACGCTTGACTTATAGCCATATTGCATGTAGAGTCAACCCTGATACCAGAGTGCTCAGGGCCATAAGGCAAGCGGATCTATGGTGATATGGTCTCGCCGGAAGAAGGTTGAACAAACCAATATATAAATATTTGCACTTAAAACCACCCCGACTGTACGGTGAAATTGCTACTGTGGATCTGTGGCGACTGGGAAGATTGTTGTAAGGCTTGCTGTGCTGAACGAGGAAGCTGATTATAGGATCCTAGCATCTGCCGTACGACCGCTGCGTATAGATATCTCGGAGTAAACTTGTTGGAAATGTTAGAAGGACAAGCCTATCCCATAGCGTCCATGACATCTTGTATAGAAGCTCCTCCAGCCACCACCTGAGATCGTTATTCGTGAGCTCCTATGTGCGTCCCCGTACTAGCTAGTCCTCTCGTTTGACTGCCACCGTCCATCTGATCTATGTCGTCTTGGAGGCCGTGCCGCAACGGCTTCTTAGTGGCGATTAAAGCGGTCGTGAGCCACCTATAGGGCTGAGACTTGCTGAGGTAAAACTTCACAAGGCTGCTCACTTGACACGCAGGGTCCTTCATCCACTGGCACCTGAAGCTTGTCGGAGATCTGGGGGGGTGATCGGCTGTGGAGTGAAGCTGAGAGAATGATTCTTGGCCAGTAACCTGATCGGGGAAGGAGGCGAGCGGCGTTCCCTGTGCAGGTGAGGTGATTCTCTGCTAAAGACAAAGCCCTGGATTCCCGATACCAGCCTGCCTGATGCTAGCGGCGACAGGAAAGAGTCTTCTTGGTGGTTGTCCGCTATAGACGCCTGGTGAAGAGGCCTCATAATGAGGAACTGTGAAGATCTTGGATGACTGTTTGCAGGCTTCCCATGCTGTACCAGATAAGCCTCAGGCGGCCGTCGATGTAGATTCCCTTGATGATGCATGATCGGCTCTTTAGACACGGGTGATGCCTCTCGCCAGACCCCGATGATGGCCTCCTCTGCCGGGCGGCCACTCCTGACTGTGCGTGGTTTGGCTCCATCTTCGAACAACTGCATCAGGAAGTCCACCACCTCCTTTAGATTGCTCGCAGAGGGTCCCCTTGGTGATCCCTGCAACAGTATTTCCGGGGTACCTTTCCCAGTCTAGGAATTATAAAGGCTTCTGTTGTAGGTCTCCTTGCCACTCCCGCCAGACGGGTAGCTTGGAGCGAAAGGCCTGCTGGACTCTGAAGATCCTGGGTGAAATTTGGCCATGCAGTCAGGTCGATCGCCTTCAGAGTCTCCATCGGAAGGCGACCCCCCGGAGTTCTTGTACTCAGTCTCCTCATTGGAAGAGTCAACAGTTGCAATACAGCAGCGACAGGAGTCTTGGAAACCACGGTTTGCCGAGGCCAATTTGTGCACCCCAAATCATGCAGAGATTGCTTGTCTGGTGAATGAGAAGAAATTGAGGAACTAGGGCGATCGGAGGTAAGGCGTATACTGTGACTTCGTCCCACTCCATGTCATGGCTTCCTGGTGAAGGGCCGCTGGCTCCCTGGCCCACTAGCAGTATGTCGGACTTTTGACTGTCTGGTAGGCAAGGGTGCGAATAACCTGGTTCCTCCCTGCTTGTTTATGTGGGAGACAGACCCGACATGTGTCGCACTCTGTACTAGACTGTGACTTTCCCTTGACCGTACAGCTGGAGTCTGTCTCAGCGGCCAGATGAACTGCCCACAGCTCCAACGTGTTGATGTGGTGCTTGGCCAGCTTCCTTTTGTTCAAGTCCCTGAGAGGCGAATGTTTCCTACGTGGGCTCCCCACGCCGCTCTTTGACGCGTCCGTGTGAGAATGAAAGATGAGGATAGCTTTGTTTACAGTACCATTTTTATATCATCAAATGCATAATGGATAAACTTAACCAGACTTAATTGTCACTATATTTGCTATAGTGGTGGTGAACAAGTAAGTGATCAAATGTAAAGCCTGATACAACTACCCATAATGTTGTTTCACTTTGTAAGTGAAAATGCAGTACATTAATGCCTTTGGCAAGCTTTACAAGAAGTTCAGTAATACTTTAACTAGAATCTTGATATATTAAGTAATCTTTATCTTATACGAGGCTGTTAAGATGCTATTTTATATTATCTACAAAAAACAGAGTCATATATTAATCTGTGTACATCTTCGTAAGGTCTTGAATGTTTCCCTGTCACAGTAAATCAGCTGATTTTATTCAAATTAACATCATTTGGAGGCAGAATGTCTTAAAGACCATAATACTTACATTTTCTTTGTGTTATTCGACATTGATCTTGGGGGGGGGGGGTTAATTATGACCAAGTGTGTCGTTCAAATTGGTTTCAACCTGATTTTTAACTAAAGCAATGTTGAAGTTATCAAGTACTTTTACAGGGAAATTAGCGAAATCAAATTTTCATCCAAATCACAATGTTGAATTAGTCCTGTTGACTTAATTATTTGTAACTAACCCTAACTGCCCCCTTAAAAGGTAACCAGGCTTAACTGCTATTAAAAAAGTGGAGCATTGGATATTTTATTTGCAGTTCAACACTGATTACCTGTGTGATGCTAACTTTTAGTGCTTACTACAACATTTTCTAAATCATTACTTTCCAATATCCATTATGTTGGAGAAATACCTTAAAATGTCTGGAATGTTTTTTTATTTCTTCAACTTGTATTTTTACTACATTAATTTAATTAAATGAACTATAATTAGCCCATAACAATAACAGTGCAATCAAAAATCCAATTTTCCGGACCAAAATCCACTATGCTGAATGTTTTATTCACGCTGATACCGCAAATCATTGTAACATATCCTAGTTTGCCCCTTTAAAGTTAAACACCTACTGTACATTCTACTTAAAAGTAAACAATCACACTTTACTTATCAAACTGAACTTGTTTTGTGGTTTTTATGCTTTTGTGCATGTACTTCTCTACAACATGTTTTACTGCGTACATCATTAGATTGAAATAACCAATATTATTGAGAAAACTGACCTTCAATGCGCTGCTCTGGAATGCCTTTTTTTCTTTGTTTTTTTAACTACATTAAATTAGTTAATATATCACTAAAATATCGCCCATATTGGTTAAAACTTGACTGTCATCTAAAACACATTCTTTCTAGTTACCAAATCAGTGAAATCAGAAAATCCAATTTTCGGACGGCACAATCACGTATGTGAATGTTCCATCCATGATATAGCAATCATTGTAACATACCGGTATCCTAGATTGCCCCTTAAAGTTATCACTACTGTATGTTCTACTTACCAGTAACGCTTCACACTGTTAGTCAACAGAACTGTTGTTAATGTGTTTTTGATCTTTTGTGCTTACGGTTAAACATGTTGTGCAATCATAGCGTTCACAAAACATATTTTTAAGAAAATGACCTTAAATGTTTTTTTTTTTTTTTTTTTTTTTTTTTTAATTTTAATTATCTGAATTTGTTCATTTAAGAACGAATATTCCAAATTACTTAAAAGTGTAATTTTCCTGATAAAGCTTGTTTGAAATATCAAATACACAAATCTCAAAATCATATTTTTGGCCAAAATCATCTTTTTGGCCGCAACAGGCCAAAAATAATTTTATTTTTGGCAACAACTCTTAATGAGAAACTATAACATATAAGCAGTTGATCTGACATGTTGTCAGCTTGTACAACAAAGTGCCACATACATTTTTTTTTCGCGAACACCTTTATGATACTTGGCTGGCTTTCTGCTAATACCCATACTATTGATCACAATAGCTCATACCTACAATCTCGTCATAAATAGCGGTCCTTCAGTTTTACCATATCTCTTCAGATGACTCATTACTGCCCATCTTGAAAGCAAACCCCCCCCACAAATAATTCTTGCAATTTCTTTAATACATAAAACCCAACGTACAATTTGTACAATGCAGTTTGACCACAGGCGACTAGACCTAGCCAGACTGCAGACAGTGATGGTCTGGGGACCCTGATACTACACAAAGCTAGCCATGATATTCAACCATTACTTGTATTGTTTTGTAGTACCATTCACTAGCCAAAATTTAGACTATTCTTGAACAGGCTATACCAAATGCATTTGTAAGGAAGCCTCTGGGACTACTGCTGGTGGCCCAACAAAAACTCAGTTAAAACATCAACCTTTGATAACTGTCAAACATTTTGTTTCTGTAATGTCTAAAGACTTTTAACTGAAACATTAACACTTTACTCGAAATATTGCATTTTTTTGACGAATGTTTTTTTAACATTAATTCCAGATACCTTTCTTGACGAATGACCTGTACATTAATACTATTACAAGAAACCCTGTGTGTATCTCTGAGTTATATGAGGGTAACTTTGAATACTGGATGGAACAGGCGGGGGAAGCCTATTTTTAAAACCCCCCTCTTTCACTTGGGTCCCTTTTGGGTTCAATTTCTCTAACAAGCTTTGGTGAATTTGTTTTATCTCAAGTCACACTAATTCCTACAGGTTTTCTTCTCATTTTCTATGAACTATTTTGGTTCCCTCCATCTCTAAAGTGACTCCTTACATAAATCTGTTCTAATATTAAGGTTTCACTGGGTGTGCTAGAGCCCCTATTATGTCTACTGCACAGTTGCCATAGTATTTTCTGGGCTTAGGTTAAACACGTAAGCGAATTCGCCAACCTCAACGGATACACTAGACATGTTTATTCTGTTGAGACTGCCGAATTCACTAGTGTTTGCGCTTTTTACACTAAGCCAGACACTGTGGATTATGTTGCACTTTAAAATACTCATTTCATGTCGGGTTGGGTAACCATCATAAACAATGTGGAATGCTTGCAATATAATATGTGTAAATCTCACACATTCTACAGTCTCCCATCAGCGCACAAAATGAAAGGGGGAAAATGTTTAGCATACACAAAGCCTGAAACCATAATCATATACACCAAATATCCCAGTTGATTATCAAATTTTCTTAAATCTGTTCCTGTTGTACACAACTTTGCAATGTGTTGTGTTCGAAAGTAAAAAAGGACACATTCAGCAATGCACAATTCTAATGTTTACTTCAAATCGTATGTAAGAGTGCAGCGCCACGGGTGGCAAAGGGGGCTTTTCCCCCTAAAATTTGTTTCTTTCCCCCAGTTCCCCTCCCCCCCACCACCCCCCGCCAAAAGAAAATATGACCGATCTTGCTGGCAAAAATCAAGCGATTTGGGGAACCAAAAATCACCAATTTTTTGGGAAAAATCAGGATTTTGGGCCAAATGGTTAAATTCCTCCAAAAGTGTGATATTGGCCCCCAGAATATCACTTTTGAACCCGCTCCAAAATTTCACTTTGCCCCCCGTTTTCCACCCGCGCCCCCAGGAAAAGCTGGCGGCGCCACTGTATGGTAAGCAGAAAGAACTGCAGTCTCTGATTTTTTTACTAAACTTCAAAAGTCAAATTTATCATTGTGGATGGATGAAACATGACAAAACCAGATTTCACTTTTTTAATTTAAAAATACCATTGCACTAAGGAATTAATGCAAATTTAAACAAAACCACCCTTATTACTCATTCTCTATTGAGAATTGTTGTGGCATCACACAACAGCCTTTGAGCTTCCCCTTTTACCTATTCCAAGTGTTTCAAGGGATTTTTGTCCCCTACTGATTATCATGTAATACATCTTGTCCTCCGACCCATTATCAGGTTCTGTTACAGATTTTAGCATTTTTTGTAAAATTACGAAAGCACTGGGAAAGTTTCATGTGAGTCGCTTTGGTCTTCAACTTCATTCCAACAAGAGGATCCCTAAATCTACTGAGACACCTGCGTTCACGCATTAAGTGCCCACGAAGTTTATGTAAGCATACATACAACACCCACATCAGGTGAAGACAAGCTGGACTTAAAACCTTAAAGGACTGACTCAGTAGAGTTTCACATTATAATTTTTTGTGTATTGACTAAAAATAGTCACTTGAAAGAAGATATTCACCTAAAACGCCCAATTCCAAAATTTGGATATGAATTGGATTTTTTGTTTTGAGTATAAAATTTTTGTATTCGACCAGTTACATCTTACGTCCGCATCAATTGTAATACGATGCTGCACAGCCTCGCGGGCAACTTTCTGAGGTCACTTTGAGCTTGGGCATGGGGTCTGCACTGTTAAAAATGATTATAAGAAAACATTGTGCAAGTGGCAGGGACCCACAACAGTTACAACAACATTTATTTTACTGTTATTTCCATGTTTTGAGTCCCAGCTGTCAGTTAAAACAATGTGTTGTTTTTTTACAATCATTTTTAACAGTGTGGGCCCAACATGGTTAACATATAGCCTTTGGTGGAGAATTGTACAATTTCCATCTACAATTATTGTATTTTTACCACCATTTTGAATGCTTTTTTAAAATTAAAATTTTACATAAACATATTTTATTATTTACAACAGACAATGTCTGGACATCACAAGAAAGACCTAATGTTCTGCTGCTTTACACTGGTGGTGACAATTTCCACGATCGTATTATACGTACATTGGCCAAATTCCTTGACCAACACTGTGAATGTAATGTGTGGCTAGACATGTTTTCAACGACAGAAATTGGTAACATTAATACATGGCTTAGGCAAAAACTTGACGAGGCAGATAAAGTACTCATGGTGTGTTCAGCAGAAAGCAAACAAAATTGGGAAAGCAGTACCTTGAATTCTGAGGCTGCAATTTATTCTGCCAATGAGGCCCTACTGCAGATAGGATATCACCAGATGAGAGAATCTTGTGAACATTCTCAAAATTCTGACCACAAGTGGGTAGCTGCCTATATGGAATACACACAGATTTCTGATGTTCTTGAGTTTCCTGAATGTGTGACTATATTTGAACTTCCAAACCAAATAGGAGATTTGTATTCATACCTTCACAATGGTCAACCTAAATCTGGTATTCCACACAGTTTAGGCGATGAATTCTATAGTTGGTATGCATCTGTTGCTTTCATAAACAGAAAAGGATCATCTTCTCAAGGGTCTACGGCATTTACAGAAACATTTGAGAGTGTAACTAATAACTGTGACTGTCATATTAATGAGAGCGTAAATACCAAGATGAGTATTGAAGAATATGCCGGATTCTTGCCATCTACTGAGGTTTCAAGCAGCAATAGTAGTTTGTCAAGATCTGATAGTGTTTTGAGAACCTGTGATGAGAATGAACAGATTCCTGTTAAGACTATTGTACTTCCAGCAAGAGACACTTCCTTTTCCCAAATGCCACACAAATCAAAACATCAGACACCAAACACTGAAGAAACAGGAATATGGTATTCACAGCAATCCACTCCTCTTATTCAAGTAGAATCTGAACCTCTACATCGGTCACAGCAATCCCTCTCTATGAGAAATTGCCACTCGTTTGACCGATTTCCTCTTCCTCAAAATGTAGATAATTCTGCTGCTACTAGAGTGCTGATGCAACCAGATAGAGAACAAAGTCACTCTACAGAAATTAATAGTGATTCATATTTGTAAGCTGAATTCTATGAATGTATCTCATATTGAGAACATTTCTTGGACAACCAAGTAGGAAAGAAGACAAAAAACTAAGTTTTGAACTTGCCTGCTATCCTAATTAGCTGTTTTTGAGAACCATGCTTTGATTTTCTGTTGTGCATAACAGAAAATACTCAAATAATCTGCTTTTTATTACATAAAAACAACACTTTCAGATTATTCACTTCAGGTGTGTTGCAAAACACTTGGTTTAAAAAATGGGATGCATTTTCTGTAAATGTCCTCCAGTCTATTTAAGAAAATTACACAAATTATGTGGGTATAAGTTAGTCATATCTGCATTTTTAATTTTGCAAGAGATTTTAAGAGAATGATGGAAAGAAATTACATGTTGATCTTAAAGGGATATGCAAGTAAAATGCAGTTCATATTATAATTAACAAAAGAGGGATCCAATGTTGCACCTATGACTCAAGTTTGGTTCCAATACGTGGATCCTGGGTTTCCTACCGGAAATCATTTTTTGCATGTACATAATGCTTGTCCATATACTAATCACTGTGTGAAATTGCTAAGCTTAAATCGAATTCCTTCATATAGAAAATCACAACTTTGTTATAAAATTCCGGATCCGGAATTTTTGTTATACACAGTATCCTATGGGACGTAATACTACACATAAATTTTTACTGCGGTCGCACCCCCCAATTTGAAAAAAGGGGAAAAAGGTCTACTTTTTGCTGAATATTTTGATAAAAAGACCAAAATTTAGCAATATTTTTACACCAAAGTCCACTTTTTGTTGATAAAATGTTCAAAGTCCAAAACAGGACCATTTTAGGGGGGTTAGGTCCACTTTTACCCAAAAAGGTCCACTTTTTCAGAAAAAAAGGTCCACTTTTCGAAGTCCCGCACCCGTACCCCCAAATAAATCCTGCGTACGGCCCTGGTTGTAAAGCTTTAAGAAGTAAGATTTTGCATATCATTTAATATACAACACAAAATTGTGAAAGTCATTGGTTCTTCTAGGGCTGTTCTGAGGTAAAGCAGAAGCTTATTTTTCACTCAGTTGCACCCAATAGACTCCCAGTTATGAATTGCTCACCAGTGAAGAGGAGCCAAGCATCTTGTGTATTACATATTTTATACAATCCGATGGTCCTACTCGCTAATACCCAATACAAATGATACACAATAGCTCATACTCATACATCTCAGTCATAAATAGAGTATCCTTCATTTACCATATATATTCAAATGACTCATTAATGCCCATATGGAAAAGCAACCCCCACAAATAAATTCTTGCAAATTTCTTGAATACATAAAACCCAGACGTACAATTTGGACAAGGCAGTTTGACCACCAGGCGACTAGACCTAGCCAGACTGCAGACAGTGATGGTTGGGACCCTGATACTAAAAAAAGCTAGCCATGATTTCAACCATTAAATTAGTATTGTTTTGTAGTTAACCATTCACTAGCAAAATAATTTAGACTGCCTTGAACAAGGGCTACCAAAGTGAATATTGCTAAGGAATCCTCTGGGCTACTGCTGGTGGCCCACAAAAACTCAGTTAAAACATCAAACCTTTGATGAAATGTCAAAACATTTTGTTTCTGTAATGTCATAAAAGACATTTTAACTGAACATTAACACTCGAAAATATTGGCATTTTTGACGAAATGTTTTTATATTAAATTTCCATACCTTCTGAGGACATTGAAACCTGTACATTAATACTAGTAACAAGAACACCTGTGTGTATCTGCTGAGTTAGTATGAGGGAACTTTGAATACTGGATGGAATGGCAGGGGGAAGCCTATTTTACCCCATCTTTCACTGGGGGTCCCGGTTGGGTTCAATTTCTACAGCTTTGTGATTTGTTTCAAGATCACACTAATTCCTACAGTTTTCTTCCAATTTTCTTGAACTATTTTGTTCCCTCCAATCTCTAAAAGTGAGCTCCTTAGCATAAATCTGTGATAATATTAAGGTTTCTTGGTGTGTGAGCACATCTGCGGTCTACTGCACAGGGCCTGAGTATGTTTCTGTGCTTAGTGTAAAAAGTAAGCGATTTCGCCAAACCTTTCAACGGAATAAACTGCATGTTTATTCTGGTGAGGCTGCGAATTCACTAGTGTTTGCGCTTTTACACCAAGCCAGGACACTGTGGATTTGTGTTGCACTTTTAAAAACTCAATTTATGGTTGGGTAACCATCATAAACAATGTGGAATGCTTGCAATTTAAGATGTTAAATTCAAAACACTCTTTAAGTCTCAATACGGCATCAAAGGAAAGGGGAAAATGTTATCATACAAGCCTGAAAGCAATAGCAATAAATAAAAACCACAAATGGACATCCCCCCACAGTTTCGAAATTATTCTTTCTCTGTTGGACAAACATTTGCATGGTGTTCGACGTAAAAGGACACCATCAGCAATGCACCAATTCTAATGTTTACTTCCAATCTGTTATGGTAAGAGTGGCAGCGCCAAGGGTGGCACAAAGGGGGGCATTTTCCCCATTAAAAATGTGTTTTTCCCCAGTTCCCCTCCCCCCCCCACCCCCCGACAAAAGAAAAATGACGATTTTCTGGCAAAAATCAGCGATTGGGACCAAAAATCACCAATTTTTTGGGAAAAATCAGCGTTTTTGGGCCAAAAAAATGGTTAAAAATCTCAAAAATTGTGAGATTTTGCCCCCAGAATCTCACTTGACCCCCAAAAGTTCTCACTTTGACCCCCGTTTCACACGCGCCCCCAGGAAAAGCTGGCGGCGCCACTGTATGGTAAGTCAGAAAGAACTGCACGTCTATGATTTTTTACAAATCAAACAGCAAAATATAGCATGTGGATGGATGGGAAAACATGACAAAAACAGATTCACTTTAATTTAAAAAAATGACCATTGCACTAAGGAATTAATGCAATTTTAACAAAACCACCCATTAGTAATCTTCTTTTTATTGGAGATGTGTGCATGCACAACAGAATTTTGAGATTCCCCCTTTACCTAGTTACAAGTGTTTCTTTACAGGAGAACTTTTTGTCCAATACTGTTTTTTCATTTAATTAAAATCGTCTCCGACCCATTATCAGTTCTGTTACAGATTTAGATTTAGCCATTTTTTTAAATTACGAAAGCAGCGTGGGAATAGTTTCAGTGAGTCGCTTTGTCTTCAACTTTCCAGTTCCAACAAGAGGTCACTAAAATCTACTGAGAAACCCTGCGTTCACAGCATTGAGAGGGCCCAAAGAAGTTTATAGCATTACACCCAATCAGGTTGAAGACAGAGCTGGACATTAAACCTTAAAGGCTGAGAAGAGATTTCAAATAAGTTTGTAATAAGAGTTTTTGGTGATTACTACCGTGAGGAACATGGACTGCTGATTGATCGGGATCACCCCACCTTTAAATGATAAACATACTATGCCATGCCTGCTCTCATTAGTAACATGACCCAAATTGGCACATTCTAGCCTTAAAATGGCGAAGGGACATCCGCAAGAATCGTCTACCTTCATATCTAAAGAACAAGTAGGGGGTAGTTTATAGTGGTTATGATCATCATGAGGTATAACAGAGTGATGGACAAGGGGAACCCGCCCTCTGAAAACCACTTTGCATTGGAAATTCTACAAAAACTCGCATGGAATGGGGTACATCAACAGGACTACATAACAAAAAAAAATAATATCGGTATACAGACTGAAAAATGGCAGTCCAAAACATTCTTATGATGAAAAAAATGAAATATTTTTTTTTTTTTTTTTTTTTTTAATAAAATTTGGCTCATAATAGTAGGACATGATTGATCCTACAGCCAGTAGTCCAGTGAGTAATGTAAACGGAAAGTAAATTAGGGCACGGGTTCATTCAATTTGGGTATGAACGCTTGTTTATGCCGCAGGACGTCCACGTCATGGTACCATAATTTTTTACTACAGACACAGTTAAAAATTAAATCATTACATATCCAAATCATTCTGGAAATGATGGATTTTTTACCCTTTCGGATTACATGGCCCGGGGGCGGGGGTCTCAAAGGTTGTTGGTACACAGCTCGTTCCAGGGGTTCTGAAAGTGAACCATACAGGACCAATTTTGGTGTGAAATATACCCCTAACGGGATGAATGCGGTAAAAATTATACCATAGCGGGACCTCTTTCAATAGTGAATAACAAATAAGACCTTTTAAAGAAAACCCATAGATAAGAAAAATAACACTTGTACTACTGTAAGAAAATTTCCACTGCAGGGTTATTTTACGACATGTTAAATGTAATTCCAGTTTTTCAAAGGAGGACAGCACCATCTTACCTGAATTGATAATTCTAGCGGGACTAGAACTTGATATTGGAATTTGAACCCCTAGCGGTAGTCCCGCAATTGCAGCTAGTCCCTTTTTTCGGAACAAGCATGGGTACCCACAAACAAAAAGTTTATTATACATGGTCATTGGAAGCGATGACCCAATCGCATATACAGATACATATGAGGTATACATGGAAAGGGTGGTACTCATAATTTGTATGTTACTGTTAATCACACTCAGGCCAGTGTACTCTATCATGTGCCAAGTAACTGTGTATCCACACTTGTAAAAATTGTTATTTAAAGGGGGATGGCCCGATTTAAAGATATGAAGTTTTCATCTTGCTAGATTGGCCTACACTCCAAAAGCCCATCTGTAAAGTTTCGCCCGGATATTCAACATCATTTTGATGCGAGAGCTTTAAAACGCGACGCGATGTTATAAGCCCTATGGAGTACTGTAAAATTATATTGGTGACCAATATAAGGCACATTTCGCTCATACCTTCCAAACCACACATCCTTTGGGGCTAATATTCACAGGTAAATGAGAAAAATAGTAGCTTCTTCTGATACAAAATGTTGCAACAATTCGGTAAAAATCTCCTTTTTGGGGCTCTGGGGACGAGGCCTATTACGACGGGCCATGGACCTTTAATGGATGCATTACAATACTACAGCTTTACAGTGAATGATTAATCTCATAATTATACCAAGTAAGCAAAATAATATATATAACATACTTACCGGCCACACAATTATTGAAAATCGAATACAAGATGGTTTAAATTTATCATGCATTTGAAATAGTTCGTATGAAAATGTATATAAAGCCCTGGATACAACTATTAATTCTTACATTTACAAAAATATATTATACAGTGAATCAAAAAATTACAAAAAATTAAGATCATTTGTGAGTTAAGCCATCAAATAGAAGCGTATCAAAATATATGATAAAATAAAAATGTCTTGTGATCAACCCGGACCTCGGAACATCACTCCAATTTAGGAGAAAGATAACAGAAACACACAAGAAAGTCTGCCATTGCTCTCAGAAGAAGGGCCACAGCAAGGCCCTCCAGGTTAAAGAAGAGATGGAGTTCGTATAAAAAGGACAAGATTGACAGTGTACTAAAGGCAATGAAAAATCAGTCAACC
This sequence comes from Ophioderma brevispina, assembly GCA_023653785.1. Taxonomy (NCBI): domain Eukaryota; kingdom Metazoa; phylum Echinodermata; class Ophiuroidea; order Amphilepidida; family Ophiodermatidae; genus Ophioderma; species Ophioderma brevispina. The sequence continues at coordinate 20,813 of JAMKCH010026325.1, forward strand.
TGTGTAAGTAAGAAGATGAGTAGTAAGCAATTGCTAAATTAAAGGCATATCAGTGATTTGATAAATCTTAAAAACCGAAAAAATCATTAAAAATCAGATTTTTGATGAGAGAGAACCAGATAGGTAACCTAACACACCTTGCAAGTGATTAGACCAACAGCAAACTATAAAGACAAATACGGTTATGTCCCGTGACGGACACGTACTACAACACGTAATTGAAAAGAGGTTCGTATGTTTGAATGTTGTGGTTTTCTTCCTTTTCTCACAAAGTTTCAGTTGGGAGGTTCTACAGATTATCTCACTTTAAACATTCCTGCCTATTTTTAAAATTTTAACTTCTTTTGGGTGAATCCATGCTAGCGTTTTAAGAAAGAGACGAAAGTCTGTAAATGCCATGCTCTCAGAGGGACACAGCAAGGCACGCAAATTAAAAGAGCTGGCGTTGATGATAAAAAAGATTTAAACAGAATCTTAACACAAGACTTTGAAAAGTGTACGAAAGCAAACGCAAAATCAGTAACCTGTGTAAGTAAAGAGATAGCAGCAGCAATTGCTAAATGAAGAAAAGAATGTCATAATGCCATGCTATCAGAAGAAAGGCACAGGCAAAGGCACTCAAATAAAGAGATGGCGTTGTATAAAAAGACTTGCACAGAAGTTAAACAAGACTTGAAAAGTGTACTAAGGAAAGAACATCTGTCACCTGTGTAAGTTAAGACGATAGCAACAGCATTTGCTGATTAAGGACAAGAATGTTCAAGCATTTCGAAGGTACCTTGCCATTATAGTTGTCATATGTGCTTTGCCAAATTCACGTTCACTCGGTCATCATATGAAAAGTTATTGAAACTTCCAAGGGTCAACCTTAAATCAGGTGGTGAACGCTATTTCGTGCTGCCTTAAGCGTTTGGAATTCACTTCCAAAACAGTATTGGTAGGATCCCAAAATCCAAGACTTCAAACATCAACTTAAAAACTCACCTTTTTAATCCAGCTTTTCATGGCTCATAGCGTTTTGTTGATTTGTAGTATGTTGTCTGTTATGGCGATCTGGTTCTCTTGAAGATTTGCGCCTTAAAAAGAACTATTCTTATTATTATTATTATTAAATGCCAGGCTCTCAGAAGGAAATTTAGGCACAGCAAAGGCACTCAAGTTGAAGAGCTGGAGTTGTATAAAATGATTTAACAAACAACTTTAAACAAGATGAAAGAGTACTAAAGGCAAAGAAAAATGGTCAACCCTCTGTAAGGTAAGGGCAAAATATCAGCAGCATTTGTGAATTCAAAGTCTGTAATGTCGGCTCTCAGAAGAAGGGCACAGCAAGGCACTCAAGTTGAAGGAACGGCTGGAGTTGTATAAAAAGTATTTATACAGAACTTTAAACAAGACTTTGAAAGTGTACTAAAGGCAAAGAAATCTGTCAACCTCTGTATGGATAAGGAATGTAGCAAATGCTGTGCTCTCAACCAAAAAGAAGAGCACAGCGCTGTGCTGATCTACAAGGCACTCAAGTTAAAGGAAGAGCGTGAGTTGTGTAAAATGCGACTTACAACTAAAGTTTAAACAAGACTGAAGCCATACTGAAAGAGGAATCAGTCAACTTGTCTATGCTTAATGTGAAACAACAACTGTGCTTTTATCAGAATCATAATGAGTCTAGTGATTTATCTGCAAGCCAGGGCAAACGGAAAAAATGGATTGGATCTTCAAAGAATTGTATTCCAAAAATGTAGAAAGTCAAAAGTTATGAAACCCTTTTATTTTAACATTATATTGAAGAATTTGATATGGTGTTTATTTGGGTGCAATACTTTTTAAATACAATTAAAAAATATTCCACCAAATGGCGTCATCAAAAATAATTTCCATTTTATTTAGTTATCACTTTGTATAGAAAAAATATACTGTTTGAATGATAGTAATGACATCCACTACAAAGTAGCAAACAATGATGCCTCTTTCATTAATATTAGAGGTAATTCAACCATAAATATGTAGCTTCTTCCTCACTTCTATCACAGATTTACTATATCTGGCTAGTCACACAGAGGTCTTTGAAATGAACTATAGTCTGTGTCTCTTCCTCTGTGCAGTGATGTTTAATATTAACGCCAGCGTCAAGAAATGCCGTCTTTGGTGTGCGGGGGGGGGGGGCGTGCGCGTAAAATTGCCATTGCTTAAAGTCAGGGCGAACGATACTCTTGGAACCAACAACAGCTTTGCTGCTATCACTGCAAAGAGATAGAGGACACGACTATAGGCTCACGTATATTTTGTACTTGCACCTACCTTCTTAACGTTACTGTTCAATCTGCTGTAGAAGTGACTTGTTGCCCCAGCACTTGGACCAACAAGTCACAGGGCTTACAGCATGAGAAATCTTGCAGTGTACTTTAAAGCATGTGCACTGTGACTTGTTGGAACCGATTACTGGGAAAACAAAGCACCCCATTAGGGCACTTCTACAGCTAATTGCCCAGTTAATATAATTGCCACCATATCATGGGACCTTGCAAGTTTACAATAGTACTATCAACTGATGAAGCATGTGACAGTCTTTGCTATGGAAGCAATAAATTACTTACATGGCAGGGCAGGCCGAGAGGTCTGGAAAGGCCTTTATTCGTTCCGGTAGGCACAGAACCGGCGGCACTTTTGATATTAATTACAGTGAATCAAAAAATACAAAAATTAAGATGCCATTTTGTGAGTTATCGCACTCAAATAGAAGCCGTATCAAAACATATGATAAAATAAAAATGTCTTGTGTATCAACCCGGACCTCGGACATCACTCCAACTGTTAGGAGAAAGATAACAGAAAAACAAGAGTCTGCCATGCTCTCAGAAGAAGGGCACAGCTCAAGTTAAAGGAAGAGCTGGAGTTGTATAAAAAGGACAAGACTTTGAAAGTGTACTAAAGGCAATGAAAAATCAGTCAACCTGTGTAAGTAAGAAGATAGTAGCAGCAATTGCTAAATTAAAGGCACTATCAGTGATTTGATAAATCTTAAAAACCGAAAAATCATTAAAAATCAGATTTTTGCATGTCTGGAACAAGCATAGGTATCCTAACATACCCTACAAGTGATTAGACCAAACGCAACCTAATAAAGACAAAATCGGTTACTGTCCGTACGGACACTTACTACAACACGTAATTGAAAGGAGGTTCGTATGTTTGAATGTTGTGGTTTTCTTCCTTTTCTCACAAATTTTCAGTTGGGAGTTCTACAGATTTATCCTTCACTTTAAACAATTCCTGCATATTTTAAATATTTTAACTCTTTTGGGTGAATCCATGATAGCCTCTTTAAGAAAGAGAAGAAAGTCTGTAAATGCCATGCTCTCAGAAGGGCACAGCAAGGCACTCAAATTAAAGAGCTGGAGTTGTATAAAAAGGATTTAAACAGAACTTTAAACAAGATTTTTGAAAGTGTACTAAAGGAAACGAAAAATCAGTCAACCTGTGTAAGTAAGAAGATAGCAGCAGCAATTGCTAAATTAAGACAAGAATGTTGGTAAATGCCATGCTCTCAGAAGGCACAGCAAAGGCACTCAAATTAAAGAGCTGGAGTTGTATAAAAAGGACTTGCACAGAAGTTTAAACAAGACTTTGAAAGTGTACTAAAGGAAACGAAAAATCTGTCAACCTGTGTAAGTAAGACGATAGCAACAGCATTTGCTGAATTAAGACAAGAATGTCAAGCATTTCGAAGGTACCTTGCCATTATATTTGTCATCTGTGCTTTGCACATCACGTTCACTCCGTTCATCATCTGAAAAGTTATTGAAACTTCCACGGGTCCACCTTAAATCAGCTGGTGAACGCTCATTTCATTTTGCTGCTTCAGCTGTTTGGAATTCACTTCCAAACAGTATTTGTAGTATCCCCAAACTCCAAGACTTCAAACATCAACTTAAAACTCACCTTTTTCATCAAGCTTTTCATGGCTCATAGCTGTTTTGTTTGATTTGTATTATGTTGTCTGTTATGGCGCTCTGAGTTCTCTTGAAGATTTTGCGCCTTAAAAGAACTATTCATTATTATTATTATTATTAAATGCCAGGCTCTCAGAAGAAATTAGGCACAGCAAAGGCACTCAAGTTGAAGAGCTGGAGTTGTATAAAAATGATTTACACAACTTTAAACAAGACTTTGAAAGAGTACTAAAGGCAAAGAAAAATCAGTCAACCTCTGTAAGGTAAGGAGCAAATATCAGCAGCATCTGTTGAATTAAAGTCTGTAAATGTCGTGCTCTCAGAAGAAGGGCACAGCAAGGCACTCAAGTTGAAGGAAGAGCTGGAGTTGTATAAAAAGTATTTATACAGAACTTTAAACAAGACTTTGAAAGTGTACTAAAGGCAAAGAAAAATCTGTCAACCTATGTATGGATAAGAATGTAGGCAAATGCTGTGCTCTCAACCAAAAAGAGCACAGCGCTGTGCTGATCTACAAGGCACTCAAGTTAAAGGAAGAGCTGGAGTTGTATAAAATGGACTTAAACTAAAGTTTAACAAGACTGAACACATACTGAAAGGAGGAAAATCAGTCAACTTGTCTATGCTTAATTTGAAACAACAAACCGTGCTTTTATCATGAATCATAATTAGTTAGTGATTTATCTCCAAGCCAGGGACAAAACTGAAAATGGTATTGGATATTCAAAGAATTGTATTCCAAAAATGTAGAAAGTTCAAAAGTTATGAAACCTTTTGATTTTAACATATATTGAAGAATTTGATATGGTGTTTATTTGGGTGCAATAACTTTTTAAATACAATTACAAAATATCCACCAAAATGGTGTCTCAAAAATAATTTCCATTTATTTATTTATTCACTTTGTATTGAAAAAATATACTGTTTGAATGATAGTAATGACATCCACTACAAAGTAGCAAACAATGATGCCTCTTTCATTAATATTAGAGGTAATATTCAAAACTCAAGATCTGTAGCTCTTCCTCACCTCTTCTATCCAGATTTACTATATCTATATATCTGGCTAGTTCACACAGGGTTCCTTGAAATGAACTATAGTCTGTGTCTCTTCCTCTGTGCAGTGAATGTTTACATATAACACCCGCATCAAGAAATGCCGTCTTTGTGTGTGTGTGCGTGGGCGTGTAAAATCGGCCATGCTTGCAAAAGTCATGCGAAACGATCTCTTGTGACCAACAACAGCTTATGCTGCTATCACTGCACAGAATTAGAGACACAGACTATACAGGCTCACTGTTTTATTTTTTGTACTCAACAGTTAATTGTTCAATCTGCTGTAGAAGTGACTTGTTGCCCCAGCATTGGACAAACAAAGCACAGGGCTTAACAGCAGAAAAATCTTGGCGTGTACTTTAAAGAAAGCATGTTGCCCTGTGACTTGTTTGGACTGATTACTGGAGAAACAAACCCTAATTATGTGGCACTTCTAAATAAGCTAAATTTGCCATTTAATTAATTGCCACCGTTATTCGTGACCGTTGCAAGTTTACAATAGTACTATCAACTGATGAAGCATGTGACAGTCTTTGCTATGAAGCAATTAAATACTTACATGGGCTGTGTTAATTGTGAACCACTCACTTCTCCATCCTTCCCAAAGTACTTGAACAACTATGTACTTTCGTAAATGCAATCAAGCATAGGACTTTGCTGTGTGTGGAATATAATGATTCTCCAAACTCCAAGGGAAAAGCAGGAAAGCCTTGGAAGGAGTTGTGTTTTAAAAAATAAAAAACCCTCCCCTTCCCCGATCATACAATGTGTGAGACACCTTCATAACACGATGAAGCATTTGCCCTCTTGAACACATTGTACAGGGGAGCGAGGAATTTTATTTACACCGAAATGCGCGTACAGAGCACATGAGGACATTCCAGAAAGAAGCGCCCCAATTTTGTTTGGACCGTGGGGGATTAACATAGTGAATAATACTACCAATGCATTAGAATCACACTGAAGGAATTAAGCCAAAAAGCGCCGTCTTCATGTAATAAAATTGATTTAGTATTTCCTGTTGTTGCACGACAGAAAATCAAACAACACGTTTTCTTAGGGAGGACGATCGGTGTTATGAGCAAGTTCAAAAACAAAGTTTGCGGTTTTTGTTATATTTGTTTGTCCAAAATACCTTCGAAACGTTATCAGTAGTGGTCTACAACCGATCAAGGGCAATTTATGAGAAATTGTATTCTCAAGAGAATCTTCCTCCTGCACTTAAAGTGTTCCAGGCGTTTTGGCAAGGATTGTATATATGCATGCAATGTTGGTTGTAAACTAGTATCTATGACATGTTGTTCAAGCCATTTGTTGTTCCATGATTAAAGGCCGACTCAGAGATTTCCCAAGGAGGGCCGCCCACAATTTTCAAACAAATTGTTGTTTTTTTTTGCATATACCAAATGCCTGTCCATATACGAAACACTGTGTGAAATAGCTAAGCTTAAATCGAAGTCCCCTTCATATAAAAAATCGCAACTTTGTTCTAAAATTCCGTGATCCGGAAATTTTAGTTTACAACCCAGTAAAAACCTATGGCACTGTATACTACACATAAATGTTTACTACTGCATGGCAACCAAAAATCTGATACATCTCCAACTTTGGAATTGTGCATTTTAGGTGACTATCTTTAGTTATGTTGACTATTTTTTTTTCAATAAATAACACAAAAAAAAATTTATATTATTTCAAAAAACGCGAGTCCAGCCTTTAAGTAGGCTAATACACAGTAATTACACTTTTCCTTAAAACACAATAGCTTAGAACAGCATGGCATAGATACTACCTTGGCATGTACAACATGCACAAAAGAGATACGGACACCTTGAAAACATAACAGGAGACCTGCAGCTTTACTAGTACATGACATGTGAAATTCATTTCATAATTTCTTCAAAGACGATTGGAAAAAGAAGGAACACAAAAATAAGAAAAAAGAAAAAAAAAAACAAAAAAACCAAAAAAAAAAAACTCTGGGTGTACTCACATTTCATTTCTTGTTTCTGATTGGGGAGCCCACTGAAGCCCCTCAAAACAATTCCTATATTTCTTCATTTTTCCTTCCTCCTCCATCCAACATTTTGCAACTCTAATTGTGTTTTGACGGCCTATTTAGGGATTTTTCATGAAATCTGACTGTCCCCGTTTAAAGTTTTTTTTTTGTATGGACTGACGCTTTAGCAAGCCATCACAGGTACTCCAAATTGGAATTTCCATGCTAAACTCATAATATTTGACACGTGAGGTGTATTAACTCAGTGTAGCTCTCTCCCCCTTCTTTCAATGCACATATTTTGGTGAATATTAACATGACAGTTATTGTATTGCTATCTGTGTCTATACCATAATATAAACTCCTACCTCACATTATTTGCAACTACGCTTGCAAAATGATTTTTCATATCATGGACGTATATTATACCAACCCAGGCACTTTTGAAAGCTTACAAAGGATGTTAAATTAAATATTGTGTGATCTTTTTTCTGCACATATAATATGAAAGCAAAAACATTTTCTGTGTAGTATTCATTTAGTTTTTATAATGTCATTTCTGAATAGTTGTAAATGTTATTGAAATCTTACAATGGCATCCCAATCATATTACCACAAAAATACTGCAAGTAAACTTGCATCATCCCCCTGGCAAGATGGCAGTCTGGAACATGACCTCAGATGACCTTTGACTTTGGTCCATGACCTTTGACATCATCCACATATGAAGGAACCCCTGGTTTAAAGTGGACTTAAACTTTTCGAAGGATATGCGAAAAATGAAAACCTAGCAAACGACTGACACGCACACACACCACACACCACACACACACACCACCCCACACACACCACACACATACCCGTTTTTCACCGAAACGCAGTACTGCTTGATAGGTGTATAGACCATGACTTTTTCACGCAGAACTGAGGACAGGTATAGAAAAGATATTCTGGGTCTTGCCGCCATGGTTTTTGTCCGGCATTGTAACTCACCCCCCCGAAGAAGCCCCCCCCATTTGGGGGGTATTGTATATGTTCCAACATGCATTTGGGTATGCATCTCGGAATCTTTCGTTAGCGGATGCGTTGGCAGCGTCTTGAGCGTTAACTCACAAACGTGTGTCTGTGGTACGCACCCGCATACATTCGACGCATTATTTTCCACCATTTCATGATGCTGGCGCCTTTGTATTTTGCATGTCGACAAAAAAGCATCCTTGTTTATTATTATGATAATTATCCAAGAATATAGAGTTCACACTGTAGAAAAGCTGTGATTGTGCGAGGCTAGACCCGGCTTCAGTCTGGGTCGTCGACATGCTTTTCACATAATCAGCAGTCCTTTCCAGTCTAGAGTCGGGCCAGAGCTAATTTACGTTTGGATAGGAAAGTAATACGAAGGGGGAAAAAACAGTACAAAATTATGTCAGCAATCCTCTATAAAGTTGTAAAGCACAAAAACACTCAGCAAGGTGAGTCGTCAAATATAAAAAGGGACCGGTTTTAGCGAACATGCAATGTTGAAACGAGTGCATCAATGATGCAGTAACCCATCAATTGGGATGGTTAGGGAATGCATAGTTGTATTAAGTTTGGAGTCATCTCTTGAGTTTTGTGGTTCCTTTGACCTTGAATGACCCCTAATGACTTTGTTGTGCCTTTTAAAATTTTCGGCATTAACAATCGACCCCATCCTCCAAGTTTCATGTCCATACATCAAAGTTTACCCCAAAAAAAAAAAAAAAAAAAAAGGGGGAAAAAACAGTACAAAATTATGTCAGCAATCCTCTATAAAGTTGTAAAGCACAAAAACACTCGGCAAGGTGAGTCGTCAAATATAAAAAGGGACCGGTTTTAGCGAACATGCAATGTTGAAAAAAGTGGTAAATTTTACAGTATTATACGGACGTCCATTTCTGCCAACAAAATACGGTAAAAGCATCAGTATATTGTATAAAAAAGAATTAAATCATCAAAACACTAGAAAAATGTAGATGTATTCGGTAAGTTATTACAGAGTTTTGGGAATGTGAGAATTAAAAAAAAACACTGGACGCCCACTAGTGTAGACCTTTTTACATTGTGTACCCGTAAAATTTACAGTTTGTTGTAAAAATCTACAATCAAAACCTGGTCAAAACCTGTAAAATTTGCATTACCGTATTTTGTTGACAGAATGGATGACTGTATAATACTGTGAAATTTACATTTTTTACAAAAAAAAAAAAAAAAAAAACAGTGAGAAAGACGACAAGCGAGGCATCCAAAGATGCCCGAAAAAACAGAAAACCTCCCCAAACTCACTGCCGTCACTAAAATTTAAAAAAATAAATTCTACGACAAAAGGCCCACCACCTCTAGATTATTTTGCCGAATTTTCGGCGCAAACAGACATAAAACGGCCGACTAGTTTCGCTAACAAGAACCGACATATTAAAACGCCGCTCTCGATCGCAACAACCCATCATTGATGGGTTAAAAAGTGGTAAATTTTACAGTATTATACGGACGTCCATTTCTGCCAACAAAATACGGTAAAAGCATCAGTATATTGTATAAAAAAGAATTAAATCATCAAAACACTAGAAAAATGTAGATGTATTCGGTAAGTTATTACAGAGTTTTGGGAATGTGAGAATTAAAAAAAAACACTGGACGCCCACTAGTGTAGACCTTTTTACATTGTGTACCCGTAAAATTTACAGTTTGTTGTAAAAATCTACAATCAAAACCTGGTCAAAACCTGTAAAATTTGCATTACCGTATTTTGTTGACAGAATGGATGACTGTATAATACTGTGAAATTTACATTTTTTACTGTAAACTGTATTGACATTATTTAAAATGAATAAGAGCGATGGCTTTAAATTTAGCCTTTTTATACTATATGACGGTAAATTTGAGGGTAATTTTTACACTCTAGGTCTACCGTCTGAGGACCGAGTTTCTTTTCAAATAATAAGGCCCTCATGATAAACAGATTTATTGAAGTAAGGTGAACTTCGCTGAATGTAAGCCTACTAATATTATATCAAAATTATTGATTCCCATCATACACAACAACATATAAAAGATTAAAAATGACAATGAGGGAAATTATTTATGGCCCACAACCACGCCCACTCTAACCATTACAAATGAGTTGAGTTGTTGAGTTTGGGCGGCGTCTATCGATTGCTGAAGACCATTCACACCACTGTCCTGTTAACAAACAAAAACACAAAAGACGGGAAGTACTTGTCCAAGAAGAAGGACAAATCCTACGTAAGACCAGGATAGGCTCATGAAACTTATTTTCAATCGAGGACCAAAAAGAACTTTAACTCTTAGCAAATACTGATCGGAAGGCGGGATTTTAACACCGCGAGCACCTTACGATCTTTGTGCCATGCAAAATCTTTACGCAACCACTGCGGTTGCGTTAGCTAAGACGCTTCACGGTAATACGCACAGGACTGCGTTCGTTCCTTTTTGCGTGTTCTCGGTAAAAACACGAATATCCCCAATTGCGCGTATTTGTGGTGACAAAGATTTTGTACAGGCCGGTATAGGCAGACCGGAATCTCCTTTTCTATATCTGTGGGACACACACATCTGACAGTTAATCGCCTAACCGTGGATTTTACACAGAGATTTGACTTTTCACGGAGAAGTGCGGGCATGACTGTAGACCAACAACCGCGGCCCCCCTACCTATGGGTTTTAACACAGTTTTACGTCTCTATGGTACTGTCTGCCAACCGAGGACATCCTCGAAAATTTGTGTGTTCTTGCTTTATGGGTGAAAAGTCAAGTTTGTGTCCTCGTTTGTTGGTGAAAACAAACGCGCACACACACACACGACATGCACACCCTCGCAATATCCCCCTCTGCTTTTTCAAGCCAGGGGTATAAAAAACATACTATAGTAATGCACCTTCAAAATTTCTAATAAGTTTCAGCACAAATGTACTAAAGCACAATTCTACATTTCTAATATAGTAACAATTGCAACATGAATTGGTGGGAATAAACACATACTTGTACTGCATGGCACACTATAGTAGTATTGTTCACAGACAAGAAAAGGCCACTTCCTAACTTAAAATTTACTTGATTTTTATCTGTGTACTTACCTCACATATTGGGTTACTTATTAAAATACATTTGCAATTTGAAATAAAAAATCATATGAAGCACTTAAAGTCATGAAAAACTTCTCAATGGTACAACATGGGATACAATAGATATGATCTTCCTTTTTCCACTACACATATTCTCTAAATGCAAAACAGTGAATATTTCACTCTAAAAGAGTGACTACAGGCATATACTCCGTAAAGAGTGGATTTCACACCTTTTTTCAGGTCAAATTTACTCCTGATAAGTTACGAAATGACAACATTTCTAGTAAAATAACGAAGAATTGAAAATTTCATGTTACTTCCATTTCTTTTCAAGATGGAAATTTTCACTCTTTTTGAGCGAGCCTGTTGACACTTTTTTTACGGGAGTTTCCGTAACCTGACGCATCCGACACTTTTCTGACACACTTATGAATTCAGACACATTAACAGAATAAACCCGAAGGGGTTTCCAAATTCATCAGTGTGTCAGAAAAAGTGTGTCAGAAGGGTCAGGTTACGGAAACTCACCTTTTTTACATATAGAGAGTACTATTTCTGATTCAAAAAAACTCTCTCACTGATGATTTATCTTTCATAAGGTCTACTACATTTGAAAAGAACCATGATAGCAACTCGCATATTGATCTTTTAATTGGTCTATGTTGTAGCTAACACAGATTTACAATTTAGCAAAATAATTCAAACCTGTAGCAAAACAAACCAGAATAAACATACCACAAATAGCTGGTGGAGTGTTCCATCTTCAGTTGTGACACCCTCAGATCAGTAGAGGAATTTTAAAATATTTCATGGATAGATGTACCTAGCATCAACAGTGAATACTGATGGGCAAGCCTGTATTCATGTCACTCCATTGATCTGCTATGTCACAATCATATAATGCATTGTTTCTGGTCCCTATTTGTCAGGTGCAAGTTTATTCTAGCTAATTTGCCACAAAAATTGATTAATTTTGCTCAACTGTTCCATTATGTTAGAGACAGCATGTGTCTTAAAGCCACTATCAGCGATTTCTTCAAAATGTAAACAAATCAGCCCCCTATTTTTATCAAAAGTCCAATTTTTTGTACTGTTGTAAATGGTTACAGTGAAGACCCCTGTAAATGGCTAACCTTAACACCGTATTTGTCAAGAAATGATGATTTTTATGCAATGTTTTCTAATAAATAGTAAACAAAACAGTAGTAAACGGCATCTTCAAGACTGCTTTAAAATGCTTTAGTGTCTGTTTTTCACAAAGAACAGAATATAATGTGTTTATATGACCTAACACTAGCTATTTAGAGACAAAATGGGCATTTTGAATTTGGAAAAAATGACTGATTGTGGCTTTAAGATCGATATACAATCCCTTTCCATGGTTGCTTTAAACTACCAATTAGAAGTATGAATTTGCCTCATTGAATAAAGGATCACACCCAACTAGATCAGTTTAAAGCTAATATCATTGATTGTCTTGACCAGAATACACTCAAATTTATTAAAAATCAGTTTTTGGCAATTATGTAACAAGCCAGAATCTGTATTTTAATAGGCAAGCAGTCTTGTCCTGTGTGCACGTCTGTCGGTCCCCCCCCTTTTCCCTTTTCGTTACGCTCACAAAACTTGGTGTGTGGGCCGTAACTTGGCTGGCAGCCCAATAGTTTTTCTTATATATGGTTCTCTTTTACTCATGTACTGAAAACAGAGTCCCACTAGGGGTATAAATTTACTGCAAACTGGTCCCATAGGGGTATATTTTCACCTGAAAACTGGTCCTTAAATTAGTCCCATTATGGTCCCCTTTGAAAAACCCTGGAATTAGAATGGATACCCAACAATCAACCTGAAACCCTCCCCAAGGAGTTACCAGGGGTCACTGTGTCAGAGGGGGCAATTTCTTTCTCGGTTTTGAGGTGGGTTAGAGGGGCAGATTTCCGGGTGTTGTAGTAAAATGTTAACCGCCCCCTCCCCCCGCCTGTTATTCCACTGGGAGTTAATGCTTGCTGCTTTACATAGCCCAGATCTACAAGGTCATTTCTCATGGTGGAATTAGATGAAATGGGCTTTTTTTTCTGTCCTCAGCATCATCCTAGCATGCAGAGACTAAAATGCATGTGAAATTTGAGATACTTTTGCAGTCCCTTTTCAGAGGACACGTCTGTGCATGTCAACCTATTGACCGGCTCCTGTACAAACCCCCAACTATACTCTGTCTCACTCAACTATGAAGTAATCACGCGGGCTTATACATTGTACCGACTTTCAGCGTGTGCGTAGGTAAAGCACAAGCGTACTGCAGCTGAAAGGCGGCATTCCTGGGTATACCGCGCGTTGCACTTCATACTTCAGTCAGGCTGACAAAGTATAAATAAATCATGCAGTGTCAATTTTCCCTTCCTATCATTACAGCTGTGTTCTCCTACAATTCTGAGGATTGCTATTAGTTGAAATATCAGACATGTAATCATATCCAGAATCCATGCGATTCAACGGACCAATGGAGGTTGGTGTAACTCAACATCATTTGGATCCAATGTTAGCAGATTTTGAAAGGGGTTCTGTGCGGGATTACAGTTGCAGTTTGGTATACCTAGGCTACATCAAACTCAGCTTCATAGGAGTGTGAATTGTCAGAATTAATGTAGGCCTATACTATTATAACACCTGGATTACCATGCCTCAGATCATAATCGTCTGCTCCTGATAACCAGAATCATTCCTGGGTAAATGTGCCTGTGACTGTGATATTTCACAAAATCAATGCAGTAAATGCGACACTCTGATTATCACCATCTGCACTGGAGGCCCGGACATTATCATTGGTCTATGGAACAAGTCTGGGTCTATATCTTCAATTACCAAGGATTTGATGAGACCCAGGGGGGTAAAAGGGGAGACTTCTGAATTCAGTTTGCTTTGCATGTCCTTTTCATACACTAGGATTTAATCTGATGAGTTGTTCATTTTTTTTTTTTTCATTGCAGTATGCAATTCTCTTCCCTCGCTACATTGTAGGTTTTTATTCGCCTTGAAGATTGAGGCGAGTGTTGACTGATATCAATGAAGCTTGAAGTACAACTGCTCAAGACGTTTTGGAATTCAAACTTTGCAACTTCACGATTTCGGAAGTACATCTTCCTTTTGTGAGTATCAAATAAGCTGCAACATATTTTGAAGACAGGCAAAGTGGGATCTTTTTCAAACTCACTGGAAGCAAATGTGTACCCTGGCATGAACATGTCACCAAATTCTCCCACTGTTCCATCATCAGTTGGTTTTCTGTTTTATGCTGCTTTGCAAGTTCTGTGAGGGCCTTTAGAGAAGATCATGAGAAAAACCTTATCGGCATTGGTTATCTCATTATAAAAAGAACTTTCTATCACCGACTCCATTTTATTCCACATGTCCAAACGTACTTTGCACTTGAAGATGTTCATCAAAAAGGTGGCCAGCCGTAGAATGCAATCTGTGTGTAACTCGTGGTCTTCAGAGTACAAGATGAATACTTTGGATTACTTTTCTGGGACTTTCTGGCACTGGCTCTTCCATCATATAATATTTGGAGGGTCCACTTTGAAGGGAAAAAAAACACATTGTGATATTTTTATTTTTCTACTGATACGTTTTACCTTGTAATAAAGTTGCATAAGTAAGAATGTTTAAATTGAATATACACTACCTATTATACCAAATAAAAACACTGAACGTATGAGGGAGATTAGTGTTTGTTGTTAACTTCAATAAACATTTCACACATACAATGTTATATGTACACATTGGAGGCAAAACAAATGAAATAAAGGTATTCAATTTATGTAATTCGTACTAGTCACAATAGTGCCTCTTCCTACCTGTTCAAATGAAGAGTCGCAGTGACTGCCACTCCCACTGTAACTCAATCTTTACAAAACTGAAATTTCACATGAAGATTTAAACCACAAAATATACTTCTGTACTGCTAAAATTACCCTGCATGTTTTACATTTATATCCTGAGCAATTACTGCAGGCTTTCATCATTATCAGAGAAATTGAGGTTACAAAAAAATGGCTGCACCCAACACTCAATCGGAATTTTGTTACATAAGACAGAGCTACAAATTAAGAAACTGTGTCGCGGATCATTTTCTTACGCAAAGCTCTGACATAGAGAATGACTGAGTAACTTTAAGTGTTAATGTGAGCGTTGCCATATTAGATGATTATAGTACACTATAGCCATGATATAAAGACTAGAAAACCCTAATTTCATTTGATAACAAGAACCAAAAAATAAAAGCCAAGAATTTTCTGGGGTTGTTAAAACCCTGAATTCCAGGGAAACCCACAAATATGACATCTCTGCAGGGGAGCATCTCTAAGGGTCTGAACGACATGTGTAGTTGGGGCTTGTGTCTTCCTACAACATCATCCCGTAGGACCTAAAACAAAAACACCAATTGAGTGCCTAATCTGACAACCATGTAAAAGCACTTGTCATTAGCGTTCATCTGTGCCATGCTGGGGTGCAAAAAGTCATTTTTTTCCTCAGGAGCAAGATTTTGGCCTATCGATTTCCTCAATGTGACCAATTCCCTCCTCTTCCTCTTCCTTCATCCCCTTCCTTAAAATGGACATAAACTGCATGTGAAATGTTAAAAATAACCAAATGAGTATGGTATTGTGTTTGTTTTCACTATATAGTCATGTGCAGAATTTTCTGAGTGGGAGGGCCACAAAAGTAATTTCCCATAAACGACACACAACATAAGCAGGTGAGTGCAGAGGGCGGGCTGGTGTAGTGGCTCATCCACTCGCCTTTCACCAATGCGGCCCGGGTTCAATCCGTTGCGGAGCCTGTGTCATATGTGAATTTGGTTGCCGATCCATACCCGTCCTCACAGGTTTTCTCGGAGAACTTTGGTTTCCTCCTGCATCTAAAATCGGACTTCTTCCCATAAAGCCTTCCTTGTCATTCTGGATTTACTTGTTGTGTTGTAGTAGCCTAAGGCACTCCACAGCAGCGCCCTGAGCACTTCGGTGGATTTGTCGCATGTTATAAGAATTAAATATTATTCTTATTATTATTTTTACACTAGGGCCTGGGCCCCTGAATGGGGATGCAGTGGCAGAGCCCCAGCAGATGTCCAGGCCAAAGCCCCTGGAAGCTTTTGGATTTTAAGCTATTCAGAACCTTGAAAAAGATGACCTTTTTTGAAGAATAAGTAGTAACCTTTCTTGTCTGATTTGTGCTCTACCACTTCCCCTCCCTTGATTCCCTAAAATGATGGACCACCCACAGACTGGTTGACCTCAATCCTTAATGTCCTCAGCCCTATGTTGTGAAGCTTGTTGACACGATCACTGATGGTCAACTCAGTTAATCATATCATATAGTTAGCAGGCGCGGACCAGGGAGGGGGTGGAGGGGGCGCGCGCCTCCCAGTAATTCTGCAAAATCAGCCCATTTTGGACAAGTTTCAGCCTTCAGCCCCCCGGTAATTTTGATGTTTTTCAAATCATGGATCCGCCCCTGCTAGGCCTACTTATATTTCCTCAAAAACTAACATTATTGAAAATTGATTTCCTGCATGGCTCCTCTTTTTCTTTCTTCTGCGAAAAGAATTGGGTTGATTCTTGAAGTGCCTGCTGCAAAGGCTGTGTTTAGCTTCAAAGTTAAAGACACTATCAGTGATTTGAAAAATATTTGAAATGTGCAGGAATAGCTTCAAAGTGAAGAATAAGTCTCCGATTCTGTCCTATTAGGTTGCTTTGGTCTATCATTTGCAGGGTATGTTATGGTACCGGTACTTGTTACCTAAATGTAAAAAATCTGATTTTGATGATTTTTTTGTTTTGATTTGCTGATTTATCAACTCACTGATAGTGTCTTTAATGTTGACACTTTGGTTACGTTTAATTCTTCCCCATTTTTCTGTGGTTAGATTTATTATTTCTTCCCTCAGATTTGAGTGTTTAACTGTGCTTCCACAATTCATTGTTATTCACAAACCACCTAAATTCTCAATATTTTGCTAGGTTTCTTCTATAATCTGATTTCCTCTATCTATTTTTCCGCAGTTAATTTTTTATAACAATACAGCACTTAGTTCCTCAGCAGGGACTGCCTTATCTGGAGCAGCGTATATTATAGGCATTAAAATGTATCTCAACACATATCGGCCACTAATTTTCTGTCATTGATCAACATCACTCCCATGTTTACAAACCACTTTAATTTTCTTTCCTCATATTTTTCTAGGTTTCATTGGTGTTCACATTTTCCTCAGTTTCTTTCCCTCACATTCCCTCTAGGCTTCTTTTCATCAACATTTTTTCTAAGCTCTTTTCTACACATGTTCTTAAACATTGCCCCACATAGATTTACGTTCCTCAATTCCCCTGGTTTCTTTTCCTTCTCATTTACTCCTAGGTGATGGATCTTTTCCTCACAATTTTGCTAGGGTCCCCCTCACTTTGCATTCAAGGTTTTCATTTACCTCATAATCCCTTAAACTTTTTTCACCACAGTTTCCTACGGTTTGCTTCCCTCACATGCCTCTAGGTTCGTCCCTAAGTTTCCCTGGATTCCTTACTCACCATTTTCCGTAAGTTTTCTTTTCATTCACATTCTCTTGGGTTTCTTTACTCACCATTTCCCACTATGGGTTTCTATTCCCCTCATTCCCCTATGTTCCCTACTAGAGTTCCTCCAACTGCAATGGCTATTAAGACAAACTCTTTGCACCATTTTATCTTTTCCTCTGTCCTTCTATTTTCCTTCTCTTATTTCCTCTTCGTACCCCTTTTCTTCCAAGTTACCTCTTTACTTTTTCTTTATTTTTTCCCTCCAAGATTTTTTGCTTTCTTTTTTGTACCCTTTTTGTCTACATTTCATCAATTTGAGCTCTCTTTCATGTGAGACAGCGCTCCCAGATCCCGCATTTTTGCACCCCTGCACTGCCATGGCGCTGTCTATATTAAAATCTATGTTACAGACAGGACCTCACACAAAATCTACAAAAAATTTTGCCATGAATTTGTATAAATTAAGCATATAATATATAACAATATATTATTCAAGCTAGGAATTTAAAACACATACCTACTGTAAAAGCGATGGACCTTTTCACCGGAATCACCATCCTTTGGACAGATACTGAGCTTGTATTGGAGCCGTCTCCAATGTTGGTATTTCACTGTTCTCTATCAACAGCAAGCAACTCATGATTTAATAACGGCTACTGCAACAATGAATCCCTAATGTCATTGCAAAATCAATGTCTTAGGGTGGAATTTGGAGATGATGCTGTAAATAAAAACAAAAAAAAAAAACAGATTAAGAAACTTGATAATTATAAGAAGATTTGCGATATGAGACATATGTCTATGAGTGTGAAATACTATCATTATTGATCAAATTATTACTACCACTCTTCACATATTAGGATAATTTATGATATAACCTAGGACATTCCAATGAAGAAAGAAGATCAAATGTGGGTAAAATAAACTTTATAACATGAAGGACATGCAATCTTTCAACTACTATCAAGGAATTGAACACCAGGAGAGTACCTACAGACAAGTACACAACAGAGTCAAAAGTGCCGTAGGGGGAGTTTCCGTAACCCTGACGAACTATGCACACACTTTTTCTGACACACTTATGAATCGGAACATTTAAACAGAATAAACCTGTGCTTGCTTTAATCACGAAGGGTTTTGAAGTCGGGTCGTCAGAGAGTAGGTTACAGAAGCTCCCACCAAATAGTAATGAAATAAGCCAATATTACAACGGGCTTCGAAATCTGCGGACTATGGGAACACTGCTCCCAGAAAAAAATACAAGGTTCGCAAAAATAATCCTGTAAAATCAGAATTAATGGGTCATGGTCCGATTGCTTAATAGCCTCACCCCCAGAACACCCGATTTACCGGAAAGAGGTCAAAATTTGGTTATCAGAAGACAACTATGAGGTTTCTTATTTTTACTTTGATTTGGAGCGATTTGCTACAAGTGACAATGTGCCCATTTTCGGTTGATCAATATTAATCTAGCACAGGATTCTATGGGCTTTTACAAAAAATCATAGCATGCTGAGGTTGGACATCATCTTTTTAGGAGTTTTTAGTTTACCAAACTTGGTATATGTAAATTTTAAGCTCTCCATGTAACGCTTTTTAAAATGCATTCAAAAATCACAACCTTACAAAATCAATCATGTTTACCTTGGAAGGCTGTTTACCTTTCAAACTTTAGTATTATTACGTATTTCCTAACTGGCAATTTATAAAAATTGTCTGAAAATGGAACAATGTGACGGTTTTATACATGTCTGCATCCACTCCATCAACTGCTACCTATATTCAAGAAAACACATGTGAATGTACCCACAAAATGTTGCTTACAAACAAGAATTTGCCCAAACTAAAAACAAAGAACTCCGTTGAAATATTCAAAATTGGACATGGTGATGATAAAGAGGACTGCCTAAACTCAAATTCAAAGTGCCTCCAGAAAACAAAAGATAAATTGTAAGATTAAACTTACGAATACAGGTCTTCTGCTTTTCGCACTGAATCCTTCACGCGTAACCATTCTGATCACATTTACAATGTAATTGTCAATACTAGTGTGATTCAAAAGTTCCATGCACTGTCCCTATTATCCACATGGATCGGCCTTGGTGAACGTTGACAAAACATGGATTAAACTTAATAGGACAATTGATTATAGCAATAAGTTGATTAAAAGACAGTAACTAACATTTTTAAAAATGAAGCAGGTCATAATGAATCGCCACTAGTGGAGATGTTAACTTGGAGACAATGATAGTAAACATATGTAAAGTTACCCTCATATAGCTATTTGGATGGATTACATGTAGTACACTGAATTGCCAAGTGGTGTTCAGCATCCATTTTTTTTTATTTATTTATTACACTATCACTGGTCTACAAACGTGAACATGAATATATTACAAGACTAGAAAATCGATAAAATACAAAATTATTGATAACAAAAGCATGGGGTAACATAAAAAAAATTTAAAATTTTATACATCGCGCGTCCTGACCCTACGAGTGTCGTTTCCCTGCCGTCGCGTTGTGACTGGTGGCCAAAGGTCAAATTGGGTCACCAACATGTCACCCACCCAGCCCCATCCCGTTCACCAATTTGTCTACCATTCATGTACCCCTTAAGGAACTCATACGTGCATGTTGTAATATAAAGGCGGAGGGTAACAGTTGGACTGGCAAAGGTCCAACATGAGCGTACCATGCCTAACCAACATGTCACCCCACCCTTGACCCCTCCTTTCCACAAAGTAACATCATACACCTTACGGAATCATAGGCATCAATGTTTAAGGGTTAACATTTTGACCACAGACACACGCCACTCCACACATTAGACAAGGTAATCACTAAGTGTCTTCTGCAATTCTTGCGACGAACAAAGAATGACACAAATAACAGTTGAAAAGATAGATGAACAGGGGACAAAGCACCCCTAGGACCATCACACTAGGATGAACAAAAAACAAGATCTTAAAGGGAGGGAGCTTTTTAACAAACTCTGAAGAGGGAACAGCGACAGTTAGTCAGCCAAGACAGTATTTGGACGATGTCAAATGAGATGTGAATTTAGATTGTAAAAATCACGGACCTGAAGATTTAAAAATGGAGAAAGTAGTTGATCTGATGTAGGGAGGTAGTTGATTCCGTATAGGAACAATCTGGTGAAAAAAAGGTGGTTTATGAGTATTTTTTGTTTTGCAACTGAGGAATAAGAAGATGGCAATCAGAGGAAAACCTAGTGGGGGGGATGGCTCTGCAATTGTAATTAAAAATAACAAACTGATCTAAAGGAAATTGTAGTCACTGGACCAAAACCGGCATCTGTGAAAATGCGTTAGTCACTTATTCTCTTGCGATAGGTAAGTGGCAACAAATCAAGTTTAAGTAGTCTATCTCTGTAGCCCATGTTCAGGGATAGTGAAGAATTACTTGTACTCTCCTCTGAACTCTTTCGATCAACTGAATATTGTGTTTAGATCACACTCCACAGGAGCTAGCATATTCTAAAACGCTCCTAACAAGGGCTGAGTAGAGAGTTTCAGCTACCATATCTGGTGCATGCATATCCAATTGCAACAATTTACTGGTGGGTTCATTCAGGGTAAGTTTAGAGGAGACTTCAACACCAAGAACTCTGACAGAAGTGATTCGGCGAGGACAGCAGGACCAGTTACATTCATTTTATCAATCAAATTATCATAAAATTCATGGATCGAGTCATTGAAATAATATGACACTTTGATGGATGAAAAATCAAATCCCCAGTAATAAATCTCCAATCAAAGAGTATGATACCGACATGATAACTAAGTTGGAATAGCATTACAGAAAAGAAGTTATAGCAACTTGTTAACGTTAATGACAATCCCACCCCCATGACAAATGCAAGGGAAACACCCCACAGCTGATTAACACGGGTAGTAGTGGGTCGACCAAGTTTGGTGGGAATAGCTATTACAGGAAAGAAGTTATGGCAAATTGTTAACTTTCATGACAATTCCCCACTCTATGACAAATGCAAGGAAACACACCTCAGACAATGAGTGACATGGGTAGTATATAGTACCTTGGTATAAAACCGACATATTTATGACCAAAGTTGGTTGGTGGAATAGCTATTACAGCAAGGAGGTTCTCAACCTCCAAGTCTTGCATGGCAATTAGATATTTACCAGGCTTGCAACATATCAAATTTCTACACTGTAAAAAAAAATTCTGTAAATTTTACCAGAATATCCGGGCATCCATTCTGCCAACAAAACTGGTTATAAAAAATTACAGTCTACTGTAAAAATGAATTTAATTCAAGGCAACTTATAACAACATAATATTGGTGAGTGTTATTACGAAGATGTGAATGTGTGGAGAATAAAAAAATCACTGACAAACACCCTAACTTAGTTGGCCTATCAACAAATATTTACAGTGCATATACTGTAATTTTTACATTGCAGTTTGTTATAACTGTAAAATTTTCAGTAAATTTGAATAAAATCCTGTAAAAGCTGTATTTTACTGAGTTTTGTTGGCAGAATGGATGCCAGTATTTTTCTGGTAAATTTACAGTATTTTTTCTCTTGTAATCATATAATTCAAAATTCATAATAGTGTTTATTTACTGGCAATTTTGGTGTTATAATGTGGTCATAAATGTCAAGAATGTACTGAGCTCAATAAACAATAGTAAAGTGTTGTAACATTTGTTGAGGATTCCTGCAGCAGCGATTTAAAGAGACATGAGGAGATTTCCAGAAAGAAGCGCCCCCAATTTTTCTCGAACCCCGTTTTTTTTACATATTTGGAATGCTTACCAATGTATTAGATCACACCTGAAGTGAATAAGCCGAATATGCCGTCTTTATGTAATAAGATGATGATTTAGTACTTTCTGTCGTGCACGACAGAAAGTCAAAGCATGGTTTTCTATGGGGAATGATTCCGAGAAACAGGCAAGGTCCAAAAACAAGGTTTGCGGTTTCTTTTGCACTTGTTTGTCCAAAATACCTTCAAACGTTCTTGGTAGGTGGGTTCTACAACCGATCCAGTGAAATTCGCGAGAAAAAGTTGTTAGCTAAAAATCAGCATTCTTTCATGCATTCATACATAAACTTGGTCATACACACAAATGTATTGTGAATAAAGAGAGACACTTGAGTTTATTTTAAAGATAATTTTTACACCTCACCTTTACAAGTTTTGCCTACAAACTCATATCCATCATTACAAGTGCAGATTATCTTCCAAGGTGATTGCAGGTGATGAGATTCTAGCCAACAGCTTCCGTGTTGACAAGGGTCGGTTATAACATGGATCACTACAACACAAAACATGGACACATGGGTTCAAACATCACAACAAAGAGTTTCAACTGAATAATTCGATTTTTTTAACCCACCAAAGGAATATTCGATTTTAAAACGGAGTTCAGCGGGGGGATCAAAAACATCATTGTCTTCATGCTCCAGTAGCTCAAAAACCCCGCCATCACCTATGGATTGGCTGGCTGAATGGAATGCAGAGGTCTAGGATGTAAAATTAACCCATAATTTAAAGAATTTATCACTTTTTTACTAAGTATTTAAAATCATTAAAACACTCAGGTTCATGTTCACGAGCCCACGTATGGTTGGGCAAACTGTTTTGGCTTTAACATTTTTAATATCTTTCAAATAAAAACACACAAAAAAACTAAAAAATTAAAAAAAAAAAAAATTTTATATTTCATCTTTTTGTGGTGGTCACCCTCCGTACAGTTACATGTATAGTCAAATAAACAGAACCGTTAGTCCGGTGACATCACATGATCCATCTGACCTTTGCCTGTTTGCAATATGGATTGCCAGCACAAGGATCCACTGGAAACGAAGGAAGATTAGAATCACACCAGCAGCTCACACCATATTTGGTAAAAAGATTCAGGAAATGTTATCAAAGGCTTTTCATCATCAGAATATAAATTTCATCCAAGTAAACTTGCACGATCCCGGGGGGCCTGAGATGGGCATATACACAAGGTGGTTATTTGGCATCATTTTCAGTTTGCACACCTTTCCTCAAACATTCACTCCATTTGTTTCTCATTTCCTACTCTCTAGAAATTAGCAGTTTCTGAAAAATTAAAGCTAACCAAAGGAAGGGAAAATACACAGTATGACCTTTGACCTTGGTATGTTGCCTTGTTACCCCTCACACCATATGAAGGAACCCGTATTGCAACCTTTCCGACCCAGTTAGGTTGTAATCGGACTTCAACTTTTCAAGGAGACCAGAAAAACAAAACACCAAAAACTGACTGACCTCAGTTGAGAACCATTAAACCCTTTGAACCTTGGTCCATGACCTTTGATTTCATCCACATATGAAGAACCCCTATTGCACCTTCCCCCAAGTCTGTTAGAAACGGACTTAACTTTTCGAAGCGACGCGAAAAACGAAAACCTAACACATGGAACACACATTATACCTACACATACATACATAACCATAGCGGACACGCACCCTCGCATATCCCCCTCTGCTTTTTTCAAGCCAGGGGGATAAAAATAGGTCTACAACATCTGCCTAGTTTTATCTTGTCCAAAAAATTTTTTTCTCTGGGAAGGGCACTGACCCCAGGCACTGACCTACCAGTGGAGAACAGAAACAAGCAGTCAAGCCCCCAGTTCATGATTTTTTCATTCTTTTAGATTTCCTATTAAGTATGTTCCAATTCTTTACGACCTCCAAATTTTGTAAAATTCCGCAAAGTTTAGCTCCTTAGCCAAACGCTTCAGAAAAGTTGGGTTTTTTCAGCTACACATTCCATATTTTGGGCCCCAATCTTTCCCTGCACAAGGCTGAGAATACCAACATCTATTATGTCAACCAAAATCAAGCTGAACCACCCGCTTACTATAAGTGTGCTGTACCCACTGCAGTTAATGGATTTTTGACGTCCGTGGGGTGGTAGCATCTATAAAGCTTCCCGGGATCAAAGCTGAACCTACCACTTACTAGAGAGTTGGCTAATAACCATCTAAGTTATGAATTCTTGATATCCTTGGGGTGTTAGCATCGATAAGCTATGAATAAAGCCGAATCTTACCCCCGCTTACTAGAGTGGTGCTGTAAGACTTATTGCTGCTATGGACTCTTGATGTCCTTGCAGTGTTAACATCTATACTCCTACCAGGATCAAAGCTGGACCTATAACCTGCTTACTAGAGAGGTGCTCTAACTACCCTCAGCTATGGACTCTTGAAGTCCTTTGCGGTGTTAACATCTATACTCCTACCCTGATAAGCTGAACCTACCTGATTCTAGAGAGGTGCTCTAACCATCCAAGCTATGGACTCTTGAAGTCCTGCAGTGTTAACATCTATACTCCTACCATGATCCAAGCTGAACCTACCTGCTTACTAGAAGAGGTGCTCTAAACACTCTGAGAGCTATGGACTCTTGAAGTCCTTGCGTGTTAACATCTAACTCCTACCAGGAATCACAGCTGAACCCTACCCTGCTTACTAAGAGAGGTGCTCTAACCATCCAGCTATGGACTCTTGAAAGTCTTGCAGTGGTTAAACATCTATACTCCTAACCCGTAACAAAGCTGAACCTACCTGCTTACTAGAGAGGGGCTTCGAACCATCCAAGCTATGGACTCTTGATGTCCTTGCAGTGTTAACATCTATACTCCTACCAGGATCAAAGCTGCACCTACCTGCTTACTAGAAGGTGCTCTAACCATCTAAGCTATGGACTCTTGAAGTCCTTGCGGTGTTAACATCTATACTCCTACCAGGATCCAAGCTGAACCTACCTGCTTACTAGAGAGGTGCTCTAACCATCCAAGCTATGGACTCTTGAAGTCCTTGCAGTGTTAACATCTATACTCCTACCAGGATCAAAGCTGCACCTACCTGCTTACTAGAGAGGTGCTCTAACAATCTGAGCTATGGACTCTTGAAGTCCTTGCAGTGTTAACATCTATACTCCTACCAGGATCAAAGCTGAACCTACCTGCTTACTAGAGAGGTGCTCTGACCATCCAAGCTATGGACTCTTGAAGTCCTTGCAGTGTTAACATCTATACTCCTACCAGATCAAAGCTGAACCTACTGCTTACTAGAGAGGTGCTCTAACCATCCAAGCTATGGACTCTTGAAGTCCTTGCAGTGTTAACATCTATACTCCTACCAGGATCAAAGCTGGACCTACCTGCTTACTAGAGTGGTGCTCTAACAATCTGAGCTATGGACTCTTGAAGTCCTTGGGTTTTTAGTTTTTTCTGTTTAATGGCATTAACATGTTTTCTTTCCATATATTTTA
>JAMKCH010026326.1:0-19084 GCA_023653785.1 Ophioderma brevispina
TGAGACAGATTCACCTCACAACTTCAAGATCCACAATTCCAAAATTTTTACCAAAGATTAATCGTTGTTTAGCTATGAAGAGAATTCGCTGTGTAGCTGGAGGATTTTGCAGCAAACTACCTTACATTAGTGCGAATGGTATAAAGTGAAGAGAGGGTAAGGATTCATGTGATCCTGATCAGTCTTAGACATGGTTGCCGCACTAGACAAAAGGCAATTTATGTCAAGACCCAATTTGATTACGAAAACAGAGGAATTGACCTAAATAATTGTGAGCTGATGGTGTTTACACTATAAGAAGATCGAAATCCATCTTAAGCAAAATGTGATTGTGATTCATTCCAGCGACCTGAAATATAGTGGTACGGGCCACACAATCATGCCATGAAAACATGATTTAATGAACTAACTGTTTACACTTGCAAAAGATGCAATTCGATAGCGTCTAAGTTGAATTCAGTTGACTAACGATGCCTAAAAGAACATTGGCCGCTATAGCTTTGAACTGAATTTGATTATAGATAGGATTTGATTCAGGTCAAAAATCAAAATTTGCTAGTGCAGGGTCATGGTTTAGTTTAGTCATTCTTTAATATTACTGCATTCTATTTTTCGGATATTAAAGGGGCATTTTCTGATCCACAGTCTCATAACACCCCCCGGATTACCTCCAAAAAGATGATTTTTTTGAATCATCTGAACAATGGCCAAGTATAGCATTCTTGTCTTCCTAATTGATGACAATCAATATTACTTGAAAAGAATTCAAATTTTGTATTCTGTCCGTAAACAGGACAGAAATTGACCCCCACAGAGATACACACATTTGTTCATAACATCAATGTGCAGTCAGAATCAACTGAAAATTTTGGGAAATAACCATTTTTCGGATATCTATTGAACCCCTATAAGTACAATGCGGAGGATTCTGTGATCAATGATTGGTGGCACATGCACTGCATATGACCACCATTTGGCACCATGATAGTGACTTGACCCAAGGTTTTATTACAAGTGAATTAATGCCCCGTGTGAGAGGTACTACATTTGTCAGAGTTTAGCCCAGAAACAATCAACCTCAGGGGGTGCTGCTGAAATGTGCTCTGATTTTTCCAGTTTTCCATGTTTGGGAGGGGGGAGAGTTGAGCACCCAAAGTTGCCCCTGGGGCGCCTGTTTGCATTCAGTTTTATCCTTTTAGTGATGAAGTAGCCCATTAAATGAAGTTTTAGCAGAAAGAATGTAAACTCAACGAACTGATTATGATTAAATCGTGTTGTGCCTCAAGGTGAAAACGCTAGTTTAAGTTATAATCATAAGATTTGATGGCATTTTTAAACTTAAAAAAAGAAAAAACCTAAAAAATTAAAAAAAAATGGATATTTTTAACCAAATAAATAGATGGGGGAGGTGGTAAGAAAAATTGATGCAGGCAAGTGACAGGAAATTAACAATCAAACATTCATCAGGTGCAAATTTTAAAAGGGTTAGAGAATTCTGGTCAAACATCATTGAAGATTGGAATTGGAATGGAATGTTTTCAGTACAAAACTATGGGTTATGGTATGTCTTAGTATTTTGGGTATGGTGCAGATTTTCTCAAAATTTGTGAAGAGATGTAGTGCAACACAGACCAGAATGACATGTTGCCTGTCATTGCGGTTGAGTCGTAACAGCATATGGCCTAGAGGCAATTTTCAAAGGAGGTTAAGCAATTACAACACAGCTTAACAAGCTAACAAAACAAATATTTGCCCTAAGTGATGGAAGAAAACAAAAGGTGAAAAATAAGACAGACGTATGGTCAGAAAATGGATCTCTACCAATGCCCCCTTAGCGGCCATCATATTGCAACGTAACTTCATTTTTTGCATTTTGTACCGTGTTACACAAAAACTGTAATGTTTTCTGCTATTGAGAATGATGTCTTTACTTCCCTAGGGTAAGTAAGCTCGATATTGTAATTGCAGGAAGAAGAAAGAAAACCCACCAAATACAACATTACGACTTTTCAGATGAGCAGTTCATGACCCAAATCCACAATATGTAATTATTAGAATCCCAAACAACACTGTATTATGCGTAATCCACGACCCGTATTCAAAGCCGAGTACATTTCATGGGTCAAATAAGACTATTTTTCTTTATATTTGTCATGTAAGCGATTTATAATGGTTGTGGGTATCTGTAATGCCATTATGAATGATTTGGCAGCTAAGTAGAAATGCTTCCATCATCAATTCCCGTGCTCAAGGACGGGCCCAGTTTACACTGTACCAATGCTAATGTGTAGATGCAATGGCACGAGCGAGCATGACAATTTCCCCTGGCAAAGTGTTCTTTTATTGTAAATGGAATGCAGAAATGTGGCCTGTACATCTTGATAAATTTAATAAATCAAGGATGGCGGGAAGGTGGGGTTGTTTAAAGATGAGAAAGCCACCTTAGATTTCAGCGGGTTTTTGCGTCTTAAAAATAGCTGGCACAAAATTTCACAAGGTCTTTCTTTGCTCCCAGTAAATGATGGCATACTGCAATCAGACACTTTATCGCGTTTTGTCAAATATTGGTTACTAAACCAGGCCAGAAGTGATTGTAGAGTTTATAAAGTTTCCAAATATGAGACCATGCTTTGAGGTTTATAGGACTCTGTAAAAATTTTTATGATGAAAGCTGTTGTTACTTTGCAGGTGATGTTTTAAGTAAAAATATTAAAGGCAATTTTTTGTTATGGAACAATCTTTAAGAAAACCCTAATAAGATATATATCTCACCAGTCAGTTTAATATTTAAAACCAAGTTTTATGAAATTTCTATGCATCACTTTTGCACAGATTTAATGAAAAGACATGCCAATGAGTTGCATTGGTAATTTGTATACCTAGCCACTGCTATCAATTAGAACAGTATTGCTGTACTAGTTGCAAAGCATGTGATTCATTGTAACTGAACTAGTATTATAATATGTATTTTTAATTGATTTGTGCACCTAGACATGGCCACAAAATCACAATTTCAGAATATTTTCAAATATAGAAAATGACTCCATAGATGTATAGTATCTTATGTCTCATCTGTTTCTATTACAGAGATTTCTTTCTTTGAATATGATCTTGAATTGTGACATCAATTCAAATGCAGCAATTGCCTACCTCAGGGAAGTGGGTGGGTAGGCCCAACATTCCATACTTGAGGACCTGTCCAATATTGAGGACTGACAATCCACGAGATGATCTCACATTCTGGGTTGCCCATTATCCATTTCAGAATCCCATTGCATGTGTTTTCCATCAGCTTTCTTGTATGTTCTTGTTTTGTTATTAGGGAGATCTACGAGGCATTGGATCAGTGCTGAGAAATCTGTTGCCATAAGCTTAGAGTCGCCCTCCAACCAAAGCAGGTGCTCAAGATGGAATAAGCTGTCCTCAGAAATACAAGGTGAGTGCAGGATTGCTAGGTGATGCAGGGTGTTGGGGATGGGGTGGTGCAGGGTGGGGGGGTGTGGGATGTTGCAGGTGTTTGGGTGTTGGCGGGGTGTTTTGGGGAGGGTTTGGGGTGTTTGCGGGTGTGGGTAGGGGGTGTGGTGTTGCAGGTTGTTGGGGTATGGGGTTGTTCTTGCGGAGTGTTGGGGTTGGGGTGTTGCGTAGTGTTGGGGAGGGAGTGGGGTTTTGCGAGCCAGAGGTGCATAGTCAATACAGATTCTTTTATTCTCTTCTTATTTCAGAAATTTTACAATCATTCATTTCCTGTGACCATATTGAGAATTGGCATGAAATGCATTCAATGAGTTCCAAACAGCTAGTCTTAATAAGTCTGACTTATTATTAATTATTCCACCAAAGTTGCTCAGAGTAAATTTTTAGGGTGGGTAATGAGTGTTCAGGGATAAGTGGTACAAGAGCCTCTTCATGGTCATTTAGGTCATTGTTTTAAAAAAATGCCTGATCGACAAGAAAGGGATCAATTTACAAGATTGACCCTTGGGGATTGAATTTGTATGGCACGTTCAGGTCAAGGGTCATGACATTTTGGGTCAGAAATTACTCAGAAGGATCTTGGAGTGATGGGTTTTCATTTTGCAATGTTCAGGTCGAGTTCTCGGCGGTACATTAACTGTCACTGTTTGAAAAGTGCTTAAATGATCTTTCCTTGAAATTAAGATATTCCTACAATTGGTCTGTCACAAAATCAACAATGATTGGCAAGTAATCAACGCTATCATAACAGTGGAAGTGGCCAAAATCATTTCAGAATGATTGAAGAACCGACTCAGATACAACCA
Source organism: Ophioderma brevispina (assembly GCA_023653785.1). NCBI lineage: Eukaryota > Metazoa > Echinodermata > Ophiuroidea > Amphilepidida > Ophiodermatidae > Ophioderma > Ophioderma brevispina. The sequence continues at coordinate 4,281 of JAMKCH010026326.1, forward strand.
TCTTAATGAGAAAATATTAGCTGATGAATTTTCACAAAAATGAAGAGGATGTATTTCTCTATCATAATGTATGAGCCACTTAAAGGCCATGGCCGATCCGCTAAGAGCCCTCGTCCCCCAGAACCCCAGATTTAACCGGAAGTGGGCAAATGGTGGTACAGAAGAAAGCTAACTATTTTCCTCATTACCCGTGAAATTCTTATTAGTGGCTAAAGGATTTTTGGTTTGTGAAGATATGGAGCGAAAATTTGCTCCCATTTTTTTTTCGCCATAATAATTTTTACACAGTAGTCCTGGGGATTACAAATCACGATTTTAGCTCCCCTAAAAACGGATTGAAATATCGGCGCGAAATTTTGAGATGGTCTTTTGGGGTGAAGGCCACTTCTCTCAAGATGAAAAAGTCATATACTTAAATCGGGCCATCCCCCTTTACTCTGTGTACGTAGAAATAAAGGTAATGATTTTGGGAACGTACTTCAGCATCTTTACGACGAATTGAACCTAAGGCGATACCATTATTTCAGTGTTTCTCCGAGTTCTCCACGCAAAAATAATGGTGTCTGGTGTCCACGGGTTCAATTCGTTTAAGAAGTACCTGTTTCCCAAATCATACCTTATTCTCAATTCTTAACGCTTTAACTTTTAGGCATCTTTAAACTAAATTTTTCGCGATGGCTTTAACGGCGTAATTACAAGAAGGACTGCCACCACCCATTTAAAACAATCGAACAACCCTTGAACGCAATGATCATACGCACGAACGCAACGTTGGGCAGTCGCGCGCGAACGTAGCAAAATTGCGGTATGACGCGAGCACTTCACCTAAAAAAATAACTTCAATAACGCAGAGCGTACTACTGGTTTCCATTAAACGAATTGAACCTGGATCAGCCATGATTGCTTCCATTTTCACAGCTAGTGTAAGAAATCTTCTAAGCTTATCCACGATATGGTCACAGATGTGATGAGACATAGTTCCATGTCCCTGCATAATTGTCAATCACCTGTGGCATGTTCGTGATCTGACTTGGGCAACTTTGCAATCACCGGTCAGCAAATAATTGACCAGATTGTGGTCACCTTAATTTGTCTGTGACCCGGCCGTAGACATGCAGGATTTATTTTGGGAGGTGCAGAACTTTGAAAAAAGTGAACCTTTTTCTGGTAAAAGTGGACTTTTGGTAAAAGTGGACCTAACCCCCAAAAATTGGTTCTTTTTTTTACTTTTGAACTCACTTCATTCACCAAAAATGTGGACTTTCTTTTCAAAATTCTCTAAATTGGAACATCATGCGTTGATCGACCCCTGTTTGATGCATGGGAAACGCAAAAAAACATATTTAGTCAATGTGAGTAAATATGTTAATTCCCATATTCCCAAAGGGTAAGGTATGATCACATTTCAAATAGTTAGACTGTCAAACTCAATGTTCAGAAGATGGACAAAAGTAAAATAAAATGCTTAAAAAAAATTATTTTAAAACTGTTCTTTCCTTTATTTTACCCATCCTGATAATTTCAAAATGGAGAAGAAACTATGCTAAATTAGAGATATGAACAGATTGTGCTTTACTTATCGTATTACTGTTGTATATTAGGGTGATAATAGTAGCAATATAAGACATAGTATTCATTGAATGTTTGAAAATAGTAGGTTATTGGGTGTTGGTTTGGATGGATCTGACCGGGTGTGCATTTAGCTTATGGAATTTTTGTAAGGTTTGGTTATTCCAGCATGTTCAAGAATAGAAAACATCACATCGGTTAATTCTAATATAAGTGATGATGAATGACACTAAAAGTGTGAAAGTGAAAGCCCATGGCATCAAAAGAGAAAAGAAAAGACCATGTTACTCTATACAAACGATGCATCTTTGTTTAATAATGATAAAAATGTTTAAAATGCTACATTTGATTCAGGAACCAATATGACTCAGATTAACAATTATGCATTATGGAGAGGAGGTCTAGTGTTCTCCCAATAATGCATTTACAATGCAGTTTTACTGGTTGTCACCTATAAATTCATGTGACAACCAGTGCCAAACAGTGTATTATTGGAAGAATTGCATTGTGGGAAGAACAACTATACCAACTCATTACAATAGACCACCGGATGGCAGGAAACAAACAATTTTCCCCAATTTGAGACACGAGTAATGACATGACATTAGCACTACTGATTGCCAAGATGAGAAAGTCAGATTGAGAAATAGCCTGCTGATTAGTGTCTCTCAGCATGACCTTTCCCCATTTGAGACCCACACGATTTTGATACACTTTACATTTAGTGCAACTAATTTTTAATGTGGTATGGCGGAAGTTTAGGAGATGTCTTGGACTAGACGATTTTGACTGGCCGTGAGAGTACACCTGGGAGTTTGAAATTGCTGTGTTATTGTTTTATATTCATGTTTACTTGCCATATTACTGCTTGTAGCCAAAAGTTTCAAATCAAAAGTCTATACTTTGTCATTGTTCATAGTCAAGAAAACAGGATCTTACAATTTCAAAATTTTTTGATTCTGTCATTTTTAAGAAGAGCCCAATTATGAGGTAGGGAGGTTTAACATTGGTGGTTGGAGGTTCTTAGTGGAGGGGGGGGGGTATGGCGATGCGTGGCCAAAGAGGGCCAGTACTTTTAAGCACTCGGTGATAAAATTATTTTCAAAATGGATATAGAAAGAGGTATTTACAAATTGTTTTATAACATTTGATACATTTATCCCAAATTTTTTAAGCTAATTTTTGGGACTTTCTTTTTCAAAATTCGAGGAGCATTAGGTATTTTGGGCCGTGTGTTTGCTTTCAAATTTGGGATACCTTCAGTTTCGTTTCCAGAACTCCAGTAATCACTGCCACCCAAACCAAAATCAAGAATCTCCTTCGGAGGTAAGGACCCACTTAATCCGCTCACTGGGGTACAAATTCTTAGAAAGTCCAAGGTTTAGGATCTGGCTATGCACTGATATCAAGGCATTGCCATTGAATGATAATCATGAATTTCTTATTATATGGGCAATCGTGACTGAAATGCCACGTAAGCAACATATCAATATTTTGAACATCATTTACACGCCAGGTCAAATATGGAAGTTGTCCAGGTGGACAAAGTCACTAGTAAGACCCTTGTAAGAATACGGTGGCATGAATATTATGCATCTTATGTCAGTTTATACAGAGGATGAGGCAATGTTTGTTATCTCTGAATGAAAAGTCTATGGAATTCATGAAAAAGGCTAATGTTACTTTAATGTTGAGTGAGTTGAATGAAAAAAAAAAAAAAAAAACAAACTGAAAGATTATTCTGGGTAGGAGATGATATTTCTGGGAATCATTATGATATCAGGATACCATGTACCAAGGAAAGTTGATTAAGCTCATGTCGGCTCGTGTTTCACATCTGGGTTAAAGATTACTCACCCGCTATATTTTTTGGAGGAAAAAAGCCATCACCAACGTGCTTACTTCCAAATTTCATTTAATCTGTGATGTATGTTTTAATGTGAGCAGTAATTCTGTTTAGAGATGGAGCAGGCACGTCGGAAAAAAATCAAGACTATTTTGGGCACATTTCAGATTTGCCACACAATAACCTCTTAAAAAGGTCACTTGTTAGAATTAATGATGAAAAAAATGACCATTAAAAAAAATAGTTTTTAAAATTTTGACGCAAATCCAGCTCTCAAGCTGACAATTTGTTTATGTGTCCAGTTTTAACAGCATCTATACCCCCCCCCCTGATATGGGCTCTGCCTTCTGTTTATTCCATTTAAACCACCACACTTTCATAATATATTATAATTAATGTTGTCAGTGACGCTTCAAAGGGAACATTTAGATATGTGTATATAAGACAAAGGTGGCTCTGCTCCTATGTTCAGAATACCTGATAACATTTGGACAGATCATACATGTGAATCACATTCAGTTGCACATTATTACCCCACCCAATCAGTTCGTTCCCCGTATACCGTCAACTATGATTCACACATTACATACAACACATGCGTAGGCCGGAACGATCACTTTTATTCCAGGCATATTGCTGAGTGCTGACTTATTTTAGGGTATCAGAGGTTTGTTCATACACAGACATCAGTGATGATTAAACAGTGCCCACCATCCATTAGCAATAGATGTCAAGATAAACAGTGGTCAGTGTGTGGAGTGAAATAACTTTGTGGCATTGCAGCAAAATAAGGCCAGAAATGTAAATGGTTAGTATCAAAGCCTCTACAGCATAGCAAAATGCCCATGTAAACTTTCGTAAGACTTCTTGGTTTAAATCCCAGCGAACAATTTCAAATTTTCTATAAATGTTGCCACTATAAAATTCTAAAATTCAAATACTGCTGTTTGTTTATTATTGGTCTGTACACAACTTTTTTTTCAAGTTGACAAAAAATGACGTGGGTGAAACTTTTGAAATGATTTATTCTGGTCCAAACCAGAAGTATGGAATGATGTCATTACATTCAAGGAAGCTGGTTGTGCACGCGTACGTGCATGCCGCCGTTGTGCGCTAGCGAATGCAGCCAACGTCTTGCCATGATACGCAGATACACTGAATGAAAGCTGTACATACGCATACCTCGGGCCAGACAAAGTTTACCATAAATCAGCTCGGAAATAGCAGAATGGTTGTCTGCACCTAATTAAAAACCAAAATCCATTCTTGTCAGAGAAAGGAGTCAAAAGTCGATAACTTAAGGAGTGAGTGATTGACAAATTCAACCAGGCCCGTACGCAGGGGAGGTGTGCGGTGGGTGCGGTTGCACCCTAAATCCACAGAGGGGCAAAGGTCCACTTTTGCTGGATTTTTTGATATCAAAGGTCCAAATTTAGATAATTTATTGGACAAGAAAGAAAGTCCACTTTTTGGTGATAAAATGTTCAAGAAGTCACAAAAAAAAGGACATTTTAGGGGGGTTAAGGTCCACTTGGTACCAAAAAAGATCTTCCAAAAATAAATCTGCGGTACGGCCCTGAATCAAACAACATCAAAAGAAAATCATGGATCATTGGCAGGGTTTGAAAAAATGATACATTTTCCCAGGAAAATGTCGCATTTCTCACAGATTCCCAATTTATATGTATAAATTTCCCTCAAAATTGCCAAGTTTTCCCTTCCCGAATGGCCAACTTTCCCTCCAAATGGCCACTTTTCATGGAAGGAGCTCCCAAATTCCTCACTTTTCTTTAGCCCTGATCATTGGGTCCGATAAAAGTTACAGTTGCGAGGCAGGAATTGTTTGATTTGCCTTGATACACTATGCAAAAAAAAAATTGTCAAATAATATTCCATAATTTGCAAATAGCCTAGCCATTTTGTTGATCAACACATTATTCTTCAGCCTCTAAGCCAAACCAACGTAGGTAATAGAATCAACATAAGACAACCATTGATTTTGGGCCTAATTATGATTTATTCAAAGTATTATTTATTAGAAGATGGTAAATTGCCTGTCAACCAAATATGGAGGACAAGGGTACTCAGATAGGCTCTAAAAATAGTTACTTTGATCTATCTTTATTTCAACCAAATATTTTGATTGTATTAACCCTGACTGTGTTGATCACCGCAAATTCTCGCACAGGGTAGGGAATTGACCTGATTTTCCTAAGGGCACTTTGGATGCGATTTGAGTTGCCGCTTTAATGGGTTATAGGGTAATCATTTAATTTTCAACATGCCACTGCAATAGTAAGCATAGAGATCCATTCACAGTCCCTGCTGCTATGAATAAACTCAGTTGAAATGACGACATGTTTCAACCCCTGTGAACAGAGAGATCTCAATGTTGAGATAAAGGCCACGAGACTTGCCATCATATTGTTTAAGTTGCAATGATTGGGACTGAAAGTTCAGGTTTATTTGTATCATGTTCAGGGTTTTATCTTTAAGAGACTGGGGACTGCCATCTGCAAAACAATTAGTTTTATTCCCCCTTCCGTCCAAAATCCCTTTATCCCAAAAAGACTGTCCCCATCTGAACCAGGTTCCTATTCCAGGAAAAAAAAGTCTCTTTTCCAATATTTATGCCCATAAGTGGACAAAAGAGCTATTTTTAAACATTTTTAAAGTCAAAATCAAGCTTTTAATGCTTCCGAAAGCCTGGTTTTACGTTTATAACATTTATAAATCTCTTTTTTTGCATTGCAAATCCATTCAGATTGGCCTCATCTGACTTTTCCCTCATCCTCCATCTAACTCAAAAATAATAATAACACTGTCATCAGTCTGGTTATGTGTATTTCAAGAAAATTGAGCAGAATTTTGAAATGATACGACGGATATCAAGTAAAAAAACTTGCAGTGATCCCAGCTTGCTCAGTTATCCATTTTGTAGTATTTGACTTGTGGTATGTGTTTCAGCACTAAGTGTGAAATTGGAACAATGCGGTACAGTCACCGTAGGACATTAGTGTTGACCTTGATGTATGACTTGATCCCCTGGAGTTTAATTTGCTGTTCTCTTGACTACACTACCCATATCAGATTTGGCAACCAGCAAGCCTCCTGCAGTGATTCAGATGGGCCAATTAATTCAATGTATCTGTAAACTGGTCAGCTATCTACATAAGATAACATCACAAAACTGGTCAGCTACCTATATAACATGAGATCTCAAAACTAGGTTCTTGCTTGATGGTGTCAACTCTCTAACCAACTTTTGATCCTTGGGCTGTCTTTCTGCATGCTTTTTGGCCTGTTGTCAGGGTGCTAATGATTTCCTAGAATTCTGGTTTGCTATCCGAGATGAGTTTTGAGTATACAAACGATGTCTGTCTTCTTGAGTGTGTTCTCGAAAGTGTGTTAGGGTTTGGAATGCTGCCAGCAAGTGACGTTCACTCTCATTTAATTTATCATATGACAAATAAATATGGCGGCATGTGATGCAGTATATATTGGAGGCTCTTTTGGAATTTTGAGCACTGTAGCAGTGATGTGCAAATGTTTGAGTGTCGGGAGATGTAGCATATGATGATTGTTGCGTCCAAGCGTCGGTGCATGAAATCCGTATCTCTTATGTCAATGTTAATGACACTGTTTTGTTTTTTAGAAAATGGCAATGGTTTAAGGGACATTGACTTGACAGTATATCCTATTTCAAACTTGAGCCTGAGGCAAGGGCAGAGTCGTGTGCGAGTGTAGGTCACGTTCAACTACTACCGAGTAAGGTCTGAAGTGACGCTCTACAGGGAGGTCAGCCGATCTCTTCGGTTCACCTAATTTAAGTTGTCTGTAAAAATACCCAGGTGAATTAAGAGACCATCTACTGGGTTATTGAAGAGAATTCACTAGGATTAGCTCTTTATGTGTTCCTAAAATTAGTTTATTCAGTCAGTCTGTTTTTTTTTTCTCACAAGAATGCTACTATTTACTGTTAACAGGCCCCTCGGGATATAAACATGACCATTATTTTGACATTGTTGGGCTATATTCCGTCATCAAAACAAACAATTTGCATTTCTGTAATTCAAAAGTGTTGGTAGTTTGGTACTTAAATAACAACCAAGTCATCCAATTTCAATATTTCCTGTAAAAGCGAATAATTAAAGGGGCATTCGTGATTCTAGTGCCTTCTGTTTTATGGTTCGTAGATATCTTTATGAAAAGCTTATTCTCCAAATTTCAATTGATTCCAATCTGCATTTTGGTGTTATGAGCAAATTCACAGTGTCCCATAGACCATTGTGCTGTAATTTTTGTCCATTTTAACAGACAGAAAATAATTCTTACAGAGGGGATCAAATTTTGCAGTCCATATTAGGCATACATGCAATACTAAGCTAACGGTTCAGATGATAGAAAAATTTCAGCTTTTTAGTTTGAGTCAGAGGGTCACCCCATTTGGACTGGGCAAAAAGTTGAAGTGAATTAGATTGAGTCGTCATCGATTTCACTTTTTCCTGAAGTGTAAACGCGCATTAGTAATCAATATGACTTCAAAAAGTGGAATTAGTCAGTTGCTTTTTTAGCAACTTACTATTGAGAGAATTCGAATAAGTCATCATTGAATTCAAATTTTTTATAGTATATGAAACATGTGATCGATTTCATGTCTAATTTTGAAATTTTAACTACTTAGTTCTCCAGGCAAACAAGAATGGATATTTTATTAATCTTTTTCCTGGAGATGGCCAGCACACACAACTGTGAAAAACAACCCAGCTGATGCCTTGGCCAGGACATATAAATTGACCCGCCTCTGCTTATTTCCGATTTATCACCAAACAATGCAACTCTGCTTCTAACATATCGGAGTGCATACCGGAAGATGTGGACTTTCGCACGTGATATTCAAATGCAGGAATTTGTCAACAAAGATGACCTTGCGAGATCACCTCTGCTCACTATCCACCGAAGCTGTCCACACGGCACGACACTCCATAACACTCTGGAGTGTTATCGGAGTTTGAGCTTCACCCCCAAGTTTTTTAAGGGGGATAAAACCCCGCTAAACCCTAAATAAATCTCCGGAGTTTAAAACTCTGAATGCATCCATACAGCTAAAAACCCTGATCGACACTCCAGAGTTTTGAAACTCCAGAGTTTCAGCCTCTGTGTGGACATGACTTCTATGTAGGAAGAATGGTGATCCAGCCATAACCAAATTATATTTCTTTTAAAGAGGAAACATCATTCATTTTAAAAACTGACGCAGGTTTGAATGCAATTGTTGACGTATGATGCCTGGTAATGAGTTTTGATGAAAGGCACATCCATGTAGCCATATCAGGCGTCATTGCATTGGGATTGAAAATCCCAGCTGTTATATTGATTGCGAAAATGTGGCCTGCATGGAACCATAGACCGCCATCACTAGCTGTGTCGTAATAGGACAGGTCAAACTGGCTTCTTCACTAGTCCCATGATACAAAATATGGACTGTTCAAAAAATGTTGTCGTTTACTAGGCCACTATGTAAAATAACCAATGTTCATTGGACTTTAGGTAAATTTCTGTTGAATTTTGTGGAAAGAAAATGTTGTGTGCTCCTTGATGTATCACATTTGATGCTTTTTAATTTTGATCTTAAGTATTATCTAGCTAAATTAATATAGCAAAACAGAAAGAGCAACTTGTAATAAATTTAGTAGAGAGGCCACTTCTGGATATTTGTGCACGTTCAAACAAAATTCCAGAAAGAGTTCCATATAAAAATGTTAATTTTATTCAATATATTCTACTTTTTAAATTTTTATGGTGGCATTTCTGAAAAGTGACATGGCCAGAGTTATTTTGGGTGAAATATGCATTTCATGATTTTTAAAATTTTTAAAAAAAAAAAAAAAAAAAAAAAAAAAAAAAAAACTTGAAAATAAATAGTAACAGCCTTATATTTGCTGGTGAAGAATACATATTCACATATAGATTTGTGATATTGTTGAGTTAAAAAAAATTTAATGAGGCGTCGTAACCCCCAGTCGTCCCCGTTCGTCGTTACGTACCCAGTATCCGTAATGGGTTTGTAATTTTGGGGGAAAATGTTAATTTTTAGTGATTTTGCCAATTTTAACCCCCAAAACGATGATTTGCATAGAAAAAAATATTCCAGATTCTCTAGTGATGAGTAATATTATCTAGTATATTCTACTTTTGAATTTTACTCGGCTGGAATTTCTCAAAAGTGGACGGCCTGTGTTATTTTGAGGTGAAATACGCATTTTTCATGATTTTTAATGATTTGTACCAAAAATGGTCAAATATTTAAAATATCTATAACTGAAAAGACATTTGGTGACAAGCTTCATATTTGCTGTGTGAAGAATATTATTGCACATAGATTTGATATTTTGAGTAGAAACATGATAATGAAGGCATATTGGTATATTTTGGGGAAGAAATGTTAATTAGGATTTTGCCAATTTTACCTGAAAACTATTTTTTTAACATAGAAAAAAATATTCCGAGCTTCTAGTGATAATAATATTATCTAGTATATTCTACTTTTTGAATTTTACTCGGCTGGAATTTCTCAAAAGTGGAAAATGCGCCTGTGTTATTTTGAGGTGAAATACGTTTTTCATATTTTCATTATTTTTACCAAAAATGTCAAATATTAAAATATTAGAACTTGAAAAGTACTTTGGTACAAGCCTTCATATTTGCGGAAGATACACTGATTGCACATAGATTTGAGATTTATGAGTGAAATCATGATCATGAAGCATTATGTATAATTTTAAAAATGTTGATTAAATGTTATTTTTAGTGATTTGTGCCAATTTTACCTGAAAACTAATTTTTACATAGAAAAAAATATTCCAGAGCTTCTAGTGATAATATTATCTAGTATATTCTACTTTTTGAATTTTACTCAGCTGGCATTTCTGAAAAGTGACATGGCCTGTGTTATTTTTAGTTGAAATACACATTTTCATGATTTTTATTTTTTTTACCGAAAATGTCAAATATTAAAATATCTATAACTTGAAAAGTACATTTGGTACAAGCTTCATATTTGCTGTGAAGAATACTTATTGCATATAGATTTGATATTTGTGAGTAGAAATATGGTAATGAAGCATATTGGTATGATTTTGGGGGAAAAATATTATTTTTTAGTGATTTTGCCAATTTTACCACAAAACTGATTTTTACATAGAAAAATTATTCCAGGGCTCCTAATGATGTTAATATTATTTAGTATATTCTCCTTTTTAACTGTTACATGGCTGCCATTTCTGAAAAGTGACATGGCTGAGTTATTTTGGGTTGAAATATGTATTTTGTGGATTTTTAATTTGTTCTAAAAATGTCAAATATTCAAAATAGACCTTCTAACGTGTGAAAAGTAAATAGTACACCCTTCATATTTGGCTATTTAAGAGTAACTTGTTACATTAGAGGATGAATTAGTATTATGCCACCACTTAAAATTCGGGCACCGTTTAACATGCGGTTTATTCCGTTCCCCCACGTTGCGAATTCGTTAGCGTGGCAGAATACAAATTTTTCCCATATGGATTTAATATGGTGTGAAAGTACAAAAATAGTAACGAAGTATATTGGTGTGATTTGGGGGGAAAGTTTAAAACTTTGAGTTGAACTACACATTTTCATGATTTTTATTTTTTTACCAAAAACTGTCCAAAATATTTTTAAATATCTATAACGTGAAAAGTACATTTGGTACAAGCTTAATATTTGCTGTGAAGAATATTTATTATACTCTGTTGTATAAACTATTTGTTTAAAAAAAACTAAAAAATCAATAAAATAATAAAATTTTGGGAAAAATAACATTATTTTAGGTGATTTTTGCCATTTTACCATAAACTGATTGTTAAATAGAAGAAGTATTCCCCGTGCTTCTAGTGAGTTAATATTATTTTAGGGGGTTGTTAATTCTACTTTTTAAAGTTTAACCAGCTGGACCATTTTTGAAAAGTGGTGTGGTCTGATGTATTTTGGGTTAAAAGTTGTGTATTTTTGATTTTTCCCATTTTTACCAAAAATGTCAGATAATAAAATATATGTTAAGGTAAATTTAAACTTCTTTGCTGTCAGTAGATAGGTTTTCCCAGTTATTCTAAAACATTAAACATGTATAATATAACATTTTTAATAAAAAAAACAGAACATATTGGCCTGGATTTCGTCCTAAAAATGTTAATCGCGGAGAAACGCCCCCCCAAACCCGATTTAAACTTTTAGTAACTGATGTTCATTTTTGTGTCATTGTATTTAAAAATGTTGTGTCGTTGATATTGTTCAAATCGGTGACAAAAATTCGTCCCGCGTGGCGTAGGACTACTGATAGAAAAAGCAATTAGTCTTTTATAATTGATTAAGAATCTTGTCTTCATATTCGTCTGGGAATCTTAAAATGTATTAAGTGTTGTATTTCATGATTGATTCTCACCTTATAGGCCATGTCCAATTAATAGTGTATGTAAAAAGCAGCCTTCGTCTAACTTAAAAAGGTGCGGGTGGGGTTTCACTATGGATTATTTGAATAATCTTATATCTATGGGGGTGGTCATTTAAAAGGGTTAAAATTCCGCCATTGATTTTAACACGAGTTAAGCCAAGGCAAAATCATAAAAATTCAAAAGTTAAAAAGTTCAAACAAAGATAAAATGATAAATACATATTTTCAAGATCAGATCAATTTTTTTATATCGAATTGACAATGTGTTATATATATGTCGTTATTTAACAAATTGGAATTTAAAATTCACTGATTGCGAATTTTCAGGGCGAGAAAAAGACTAAAAAAATTAAAAAAAAAGATTAAGGCAGAAATTAGCACGTTGTGAAGGTAATTGGAGGAAAAAAAACCATCCCCAAAAAGAACCATATTTAATGTTAATAAAATAGGCCTGCACACACGTGATTAAATTGAAAGAAGACGATATTAATTCAATGAAAATGACGAATTTGCTTTTTTAATACGCCGGGCTTGATATTGACGGACGAATTCGGCGAGAAATTGGACGAAAACACTGAACAAAGTTGAAATACAAGGCTCACATAATGGAATATCAGTTACGAAAAATTAAATTGGATTTGTGTTCGCGATGCACATTTTTAGGACGAATCCAATTGTCTGTTTATTACAATTCAAGTAAAACAAGCGGCGAACTTAACTGGGAAAACCTAACTTATCACATATAAAAGTGTTGATATTTGTCACAAAACAAATTGTATTTGTTATGGTATGCTTTGTGGTGGTGGTAAATTTTTAGTGATTTTTGATAATTTTCACCCCAAATTGAAAAGAAAAGAAAAAAAAAAAATACTTTATACATCAATTCTCCAAAAATAACATAAGGCATTTGAGATGGAATGCTTGGATAAAAAGAGAAATGTTTCTATCTTTTGGAATTATGTGATATTTTATATGCACAAATAAGCAAAAATGCATATTTTTGTATTTTCTCGTTTTTGGGAAAAGCAAGGAAGTGATAATTTTCCATTAAACAATATTTTGTTTTTCAAAAACTTTGATCACAAGTATAAGAGATATTGAATGTTTTCAAGAGGGTTTCCAATTTATTTTGAGTCCTTTTTAAACCTTCTGTAGAGTTGTTACCATTGGCAACTACGATATAAATTTCTAGCATTGGACAGTAAACAAAGTGCAAAAATAGGGTGTTAATTGCATTTGCATGTTCAATTCCAGAATTTCTTTTTCAATTCAACATAGGATTTCCCAGTTAACTTTTATACTGTATTTTGATTTTAAAGTAAAAGGCAAGTGGAATTGTCCTGAAAAAAATTGGAGTTGTAGAAATGCAAAACCAAATTCATCGTTCCCTACGGTCCTCACGGATATTCAATTTTGTGTGACAGTATTTAACATTGTATCATTGATTTTCGTTCTATGTTGTTTGCCATATTTTGGTGGACCAATATTAAAGGGGTGGCCTGATTTCATTATATAAAATTTTCCTCTTGGAAACCCATACCCCCATCTGTGAAGTTTCACGCCGATATTTCAATTCGTTTTGATATAAGCACTAAAAACGTGATTTTGTAAGGCTATTCAAGATCGGGCCATTGTCTTTTTTTATTTACCCAATATTATACAGGCTTACAAAATCAAGTTTCAGATCTCATTTCAAAATGAATAGAATATCAATTAAGATGCCTGCCATTTTGGTTAACCAGATTAGCACTGGAGTGAATAGGGCCTTGCAAATATGCACTATCGATTCTACTGTAAAAACCATAAGTCTGTTTCCCAAATACTTGGTGGTGAGTGTTTGTAAGTACCATGCTTTCAAGAAGAAAAAGATACACGTAAATCGGAGATACATAGATCTTTATTTCTGTACCTTGTGTCCCAAAAATGACAAAAAAGGGAGAGTGTAAAACTTTAATAATAATAAAATTAGTTCACTGATTTTGAAGGATCCTAAAGATTATTTAGTCCAATCAATTTTGAACTTTTGAGATACAGGTTTACAGTGTACTTGCCCTCAGAAGGATCATAGAAGAGTTGAGAATTTCCAAGAGAAAAGCTTCAATTGTGTTTGTAGATTTTTCCAAGGCTTTTGACAGTGTTAACAGGGATGTAACATGGCTGGCAGCTCTGGAATTTCGGGTTGAGCGAAAAGCTTAACTAGAGCACTTCGGTCCAAATGGCCTCTCTACTATGTAACTGATCAATGATTTCTGAATTACACATCAATACTATCCTAAATAATTACTCTGCTGCCATGAACATTGAAGTACCTTTGTACATGTTTCCGTGTACCATACTATAGCCGTGTTTAAAAAAAAAAAAAAAAAAAAAAATTTTGAACTTTTGAGATACAGGTTTACAGTGTATTGTTTAGTTATTCAGTAGTTTAAACAGGTAGTTTATAGGTGGTTTTTGGCCTTGGTCAAGTTGTCCGTAACACTAATCAATACTTTTAACGGGTCTTACTTTAGTCGTGGACTGTTAGGTCTACACACTACTTGGGCTGATAACAACCATCAATAGGCTACAAAAAAATGACGAGGACTATCAATTGAATAACATGAGTGAATGCGGCATATTATAAAAAAAAACTTGACGAAGAATCTTGACCTCTCATGTGTAGATTTATTCATTTTTACTAGGGAGTTCCAAGTTCAAAAAGTGTAGCTCTAGTGAAATTGTCACAACTTGTATGCATTAATAAATGTAGTTTCTTTATTTCAGTTTGTACTGGAGAAGGCTAGGCCTAATAAAGTCTGATGTCTATACTTTTATTTCATTCTGAAATTATGATTAGGCCTAGCTGTGGCCTACATAGACATTGGCCTAGGCTTAATAGCATTTAACTATTTTTTTCCTTGTTAGTTGGGCAGGCTG
>JAMKCH010026327.1:0-66605 GCA_023653785.1 Ophioderma brevispina
CTTCGTAACCAGGTATGGGTTTAAAGAGGAGTATTGGTTGCTTGAGAGATAAGTTATTGCAACAACGTCATCAGTAAAGGGCTTTAGCAAACCGTTGATGTAGTCCAATTAAACGATTCAAAAATGCCTTTTTTTAAAGATATATTTTTCTTGAGGCCTTCCTTCTCCCGTGGAAATCGGCAGTATGTCAACGACAACAATATCATGGTCACTCCCCACCCAATTCACATAGCAGGAAACCTGTTATAAACGGTAAATGCTATTGCTATTCAACAGGTACCTGTGAATTTAACTGATCAAATGTATACCACTGCATTACAGTGCTATATATCACAATAGTATTAACGCTTTATTCCGGTAAAGCTTATTAGGATTAAAAATCAAAACCATTCCCACATCCTCCATCGCTAGAGTAGTGGATAAGAGCGTCGAATTATAATGCGATATCACAGGTTCGAATCCAACCAAGGCCTTTTTAAGTAAATGTATTTCAAGATTATTTAGAGTAGGAGGAACCTTACTAAGTCTAGGGTTGGAAATACGCGTGTACAATACGTATAGTTCCACTGGTACCTGCGTATAGCACTGTATTGCAGTGTATACATGAGTCAGTTATAACAGGAACCTGCTGAAAAGCATCCCAGTTATAACAGTTCCTGCTATGTGAAGGGGGGCACTCCGTCCAAGCCCTGGAAAAGAGGTGATGTTTTGGACAAATGAGAGCGTCGTATTTGTAAAAACCAGTCTAACCACATTACCACTGGTAGGATGTTTCTGCAAAGTGATTAAGAAATCATAGAGTGTACACAGTAGTCTATGGGAAAAAATGGCAACTGGAGCATTGTTTATTTCACATTTAGAAACTCTCACAGAGGAAAACAACAATATCACAACCCAAAAGTAAATAGCTTTAAAATCACCATTATAAACCAAATTTTGAACAATGATGACCTGATTTTTTTAAAGTTACGATTCACCAAACTCGCCCGACAACCCCCCCCCACCACCCTAACAAAAAAAAACACAACAAAAAAAACAAACAAATTCTCTTCGTCGCCAAAGCTAGTAGTAATTTGCAAATCGAAGTGAAATTTGATAAGGCGGAATAAATTGCCTCAAATTCACTGTCCAAATGGCCACCCTTAGTTGAGAATAACATAGTATTATCGCTTTATTCCGTAAGCTTATGTAGGATTAAAATCAACCATCTCCCACATCCTCCCACGCTAGTGTTAGTGGATAAGAGCATCGATGTATAATGCAGGTACACAGGTTCGGAATCCAACCACGGCATTTCTAACCCTAACTGCCTTTTGGTTTATAGCCTATCTCCAGAGAGAAAGGAAAGGGGCAGAGGGGATAGAAACTAAAGAAAAACTACGGGCCCTGGCGGGATTCGAACCCGGGGCTCCGGCCCACCATTCCATCTGGACCATGCATGGCAAGCCACAAGTGAGTCGGTGGCCCGGTCAGCGATTTCGTGCCCATATGAGTGTTGGTGCGATGACGTAAATCGCATCGTTTTGACTTAGTGCATTTTCCCCACTCAGCTCTTGAGTTATATGGTGTTTGAGGTTATCAGGGTTAAAGTAAATGTTTTCAAAATTATTTTCGAGTAGAGAGGAAACCAATTCACTAAGTCCAGGGTTGGAATTACGCTGTGTACAATACGTTAAGGAACAGTAACCCGTTCCAATGGCTACCTGTGTATAGCACTGTATGCAGGTATACATTGAGTCAGTTATAACGGGTAGCTGCTGAATAGCATCTACAGCATGTCTCAAAAAAAATGGTACAATAAGAAAAAAAAAAAATGGTTTAAATATGAAATTTCAAAATAAGTCACTCTACTTGGTATATTAAAGAACTCCAAAGACCAGGCTTTCCAATGGGGTTTGTTCATCTTATTTGCTTTTGTCAATCCAGAGATCTAATCAATTTAGTGCGATATACCAAAATCGATTGTTGGCCACTTTTAGTGCATGGGGCGCGTTGCTTCGACCAGTTATGCCATGCTGTTGGAAGCTTACAAAAAACGATTGAAACTTGCAAGAGAAACAACACAAAGTCAGTAACACAAAAGAAGTCTAGATTATGACCAGTTTAATAGTCAACATAATAAGTTCACTGATCTCCATATCTTCTTTTCATACAATACTCAGCACTACAATATTTATTGCACCGCAAGGAAATATAACTTTGAATTTATTACAAAAATTGGATGTGTTAAAATCATGCCAGAAGGGATGAATTGCAAGCAAAACAAACACTTCAAATCCAACGAAATGGTTTTAAACATATTCCACTATCTTTTTTTTTTTTTTTTTTTTTTAATATTTTTAATTTTTTTCGGCAGATTTCAAAGTTATGATAGGAATTTGGCGTTTCATGATACTTCAAGACCATAAAAACTTTCTTCCCGGTTGCTGTACGCCACCTGTACGCTCATGGTTCTCTTCTTCTAAGTTCTAACAAACAACAGTATGTCGGAATGTTATTCACTTTATCATAAAGCCAGAACTTACTGGACATCAACTTTCCCAATGACGTCGCTTTTTTGCATCTTTTTTAGGTTCCTTATGCAAGTAATCCCCTTTAAAGCTTTTCAGATCTGTTCAAGTGTGAATAACTTATGTTTAACAAATCTTCACCGTTTTCAATCAACCAGAAGTGGCACAAACTCGATTTTTTGGTTCCGCAGTAATCTGGGGTTATCTCTGGATTGAAACAAGCAATGAGATGAAACAAAAAATCCTGGAAAGCCTGATCTTTTTTCTTTAATGTGATATACAAACAATTACTAGTTGGAGATATAATATTGAAAAAAATCGTTTGATTGTACCATTTTTTTTTGAGACGGCTGTACAGTTAAGCAGGGTTCCTGCTATGTTAATTGGTGCCTGCCGTCCCAGCCCTGGAAAGATGTGTATGTTTTGGACAAATGAGAGCGTAATTTGTAAAAACCATGTCTAACACATTACCATCTCTGGTTTATTTTTCTGCAAGTGATTAAGAAACATCTATGTAGGGAGATTAAATCCCCATGAGCCATGTCTGACAGGATTTGTGGAAGTTTAAGAAGGATCTATTCACACTGGTTAATGCATTACTGACGATCGGCTGATTACTTCAAGCCCTATTTTCAGTTTTAAGACTCTGAGCATTGATTGTATAACGTTAAAAGAGACATGAGGAGATTTCCAGAAAGAAGCGCCCCCAAATTATTTTTGAACCCGGGTTTTTTTGCATATTTGGAATGCTTTCCAATGTATTAGATCACACCGGATGTGAATAAGCCGAATACGCCGTCCCGTTTATGAATAATATGATGATTTTAGTACTTCTGTCGTGCACGACAGAAAGCCAAATCACTAATCTATGGGGACAATTACGATATCAGGCAAGTCAAACAAGGTTTGCTGTTTCTCTTTTGTACTTGTTTGTCCATAAACCTTCGGAACTTTTCTTGGTAGGTGTCTACAATCGATGGCCTGTGCAATTGAGAGAAATTCGTATCCTAAAAAAAATCTCCTCCTGTCACTTTAAGTTGTACAGTAAAATGATTAAAAAAACAAAACGCTCAATACAATTAATGGATTATCTGAACGCCTTTAATGAGTCACACACATTGGTGTTTTTCATGTGACAGCTAATGCTACCGACAATAGCAACGCCGTCCACCCACACCCACTAACTCACTTATACACAGTTAAGTTCTATGGGAAACATGGCAACTGAGCATGTTTTCTTCACATTTAAAACTCTCACAGAGGAAAAAACAACAATTCACACAAAGTACAAGCTAAATCCCATATAACCAAATTTTGTTTGAACATATGAGACCGATTTTTTAATTACGATTCACCAAACTCAGACCGGCACAAGATTCTCTATACGCCAAAAGACTAGTAATTTTGTCAAATCGATGTGAATGAGTCCGGAATAAATTGCCTCAAATTCACTGTCCAAAGCCACTTAGTTTGGAGAAACATCATCTAACCATTTCAATCATGAACTTCCCTCACTTCCTTATATAACTATGCTTTTTCACTTTTAAAAAGTACTTTTGCCATGCGAGAAAGTGTCCTCCTCCAAGATTTTTGATCCTTATCGGCAGCAGTTATGTGTGGGGTTGGTAGTCAGAAAACCTTTCCCGTAGGATTTTGGCCTTAAATTGTTTTTTCTTTCTGTTTTTTTCAGTCAATAGGCAGACAGTCAGAAAATGATGGGTGGCAAATTTTCGGACTTTTGCCCCCTTCCTCAAGGGAGAAAACGTTACTACAGGGAAAAATTAAAATCGGTCAAATTGTGTCTTAATGTACATTAACATGTTCGTTCCTTATTACGGATTAGAAAAAAGTATATATTGCCTAGGTTCAACCTTTAGTTAAAGCGCTATAGCCCCGTAATGGATTCAAGGTCATCATGAGGTAAAATTTACCCAATGCTCAGATGTCTGTGAAAATGAAACATGGTACTACGTTGTTTGTTATTGCTCACATGATCCAAAAATGTATATTTACAGTGTGTGAACATTGGTTGGCTAATTACATAGAAAAAGTAGCAAGGGTCTACATGGTCTATGGGGGTCACCAGAATTTTCCTCTGGATGTCGCAATGGTGATAGCACCAAAACAGTTAAAATGCATTTTGTTCAGTATGACCAAGGAATCGATTGACACCACTTTCACAACCTCGACGCATTTTACCCCAGCGGTGGACCTTGAAACATTATGGGGCTATACCGCTTTATTAAAGGTTGAAAACTAGGCAAATATATACTATTTTAATCCTATGAGGAGAGGAGGAACGCATAGTATACATTAAAAACACAATTTGAATCGTTTTTAAATTTTTTCCCTTTACTAACATTCCCCCCTTGCAGGACGTGGGGGCATCAGTCCGAAAATTTGCACCCCCATCATTTACTGACAGTTAGGCCCCCCCTACTGAAACCCAAACAGCAATTAAAAATCAATTTTAGCATGAAATGAAAATCCTACGGGAATACACACCACCAACCCCACACTATTAGTGGTGTATAACCTGTATTGGTTAACCAAGAGCAAAACAGGAAATAAAAAGGCTCCATGCACACGACAGCAATTTAATTTTTGATTGCGTTTTTGAAAATGAAATAAACTTTCCTTGGTGAGATAAAACAATATGTTTTTGACCACGGAGAAAGAAAAGAAAAGAAATTAAAGAATGTTACAACTAGAACGCTCTGCCTCACTGACAATGTTAATTGCCATCGTCGGTTTTAATTTCTTCGTATGTATGAAAGTTCAATCAGCACTCCGACTTGACTCGATGCCAACACAGGGTTCACCAACTGCTCTAGTTATCCCTTTCTTCGGGCTGTCAATTTTGTGTTTTTTCGGAAATATACGGCTTAAGAAGAAAGTTAAATGAGGCATCGATGTTGTAATTCGATTTAGAAAACAGCTTAGGGATGAAGCAGTTAGAAAAGAACCAACCCTCTTTTTGCCAGCAGAAGCGCAGTGTGATGTGCTCGATGATTGGTGTCGCTGTAAATGGCAGTCTAGTGAGAAAAATGATTTATCTGTCACCTTAGTTGCCACTAATCAGCTGGCATTAAGCTGGATTGATTATGTGCGCCAATGTGAAGCTATGTATCTAGTTCAACTAATCGAAACAAGTACAAACATTACTAGTATTCGCTTACAGTAAATGAACATTAAATTAAATTTTTGTAACAAAACATCCGAAAGGGTGGGGGTGGTTACCGCCTGTTGGATTTTCGTTATCGATTCCTACAACTTTGGTACCACAGGATAGCCTTAGACATTTAGAGTGTCTTCTTTCCATTGTATCCGAATAAGTACAAACCTTCCCATTAGACTTCAATATGAGTAAGGGCAAGTAATGAAATCTGGATAAAAGATGGTAATACTAGATATATGGTGAAAGAACAAGCAAAAACAAAAACACACAACCAAAAAAAAAAACACAAAAAAACAAAAACTTGACTCTAAATCAAGAACCAGTGTAAATGGCTTCAGAGAGGAAATGAAAGAGAAGTGCAAAGGGGAGGAAATGGTAGAACCTCAAGTCTGCCGTACTGGAGTCAGCTGAAGAAGTTTGTGGAAAGCTAAGGGAAGGAAGAAGAGAGAGCGAGAAGACATGGTGGTAAAACAAGGAAGTACAGGATTATATGAATATCAATAGAGTGCATTCAACAAATGGCAGAAGCGAGGGATTGGGAGGAACAAAGCATATAAGGCTAAAATTAGAATCGAAGAGAGAAAGTTGCGAAGGTCAAACGGAATTACGGAGTAATTACGTGAGAAGGAATCATTTATACGATCACAACACACTAGAATAGCTAAAAGAAAGATAGGGAAGATGATGGAAAAGGAACCAGAAGGTAAGAATTTGCACAGATGTAAAGATACGACATAGTTGGATATATTATTCTGAAACATTACAAATGTTGAAAATGAATATGAGCCTCTAGCTGATGTGCCGCCAACCGAGAGCCAAAATCTTAGAAGAGGAAGTCGAACAGGCACTTGATTAGATGAAGGGTGGGAAAGCACCAGACTTCTGGTTTTACCATCAAGCCTTATAAAGGTGGCTCAAGAAATGTATGGCAAAGTTTATTAATGATGAAATTCATTTGGAGAGAAGAGAAGATTGAGTTGCCAACAGAGTGGGAGAAAAGTGAAATTGTGCCAATATTCAAACAATGAGACAGCGCTGGATTGTGGCAAATATATAGGAATTAAATTACTGGATCATTTTAGGAAGATCTTAGAGAGGGTGTTGGACAAAGACTATACTATATTATTGAAGTAGATAGTATGCAGTTTGGTTTCACGAAAGGCGACCACCGATGTCATCCTTGTGTGTGAAGCAGCTCCAGAGAAATCTGGAGAACGAAAAGACCTGTTCTTCCAACGTTTGTTGACCTTGATAAGGCGTATGATCGGTACCTCCTGGAGCTAGTGTAATGAAATCGTTAAGACGGAGAAATGTTCAGGATAGATTGGTGGGGCTGTTGGATCAACAATGAAGTGAAAACAAGATAGTCCTAACTCCATGGAACCCTTTCAAAATGGAAGGACTTTTCGTCAAGGAGGGCCACAGCCCTCCACCCAAATGGATAAGAATCAAATCAGCTTCCTTATGGTAAACAGAACTATTTAATAATTTAACTCGCCGGCGACGTTAAATTCAAACAGACGACGAATTAACACAAGAACACGCACGCCGTATGTCTGTTTTCCCACCTATGCACACTGTTTTGATCGGTGTGATAAACCTTGGTGGTTTTAATATCGATGAGTAAGAGTCAAAAAAATATCATGAATATCACATTTGTTGATAATTATGGAAAACTTAAGTTGGCCTACAAATTCCTGGATGTCTTAGCCTCAATCAATGTCCGCATATCTGTTTTGGGGGTATTTTATTTTATATTTGTAAAATATAGCTCTGTTCTCTTCAATGCCTAGACTATCATTTAGAGCAAATTGAAGAACTTTCATATTTTTGGTAAAAATGTGTGCCAGTGCCGCTTTAAGGTTTTTGCCCTTTGCGACCCTAAGGTGATTTTTGACCTCAACAAAGCACACCTCATATAGCTTGTGTCAAGGTCATTACTCTGAGCGATTTTTGGTTACTTAGAGATCAAAGCGTTGATGATTTACGGTTGTAAGAAGAAGAAAGAAGAAGAAAGAAGAAAACAAGAAAACAATAAGTTAGGCGAACCGCTAACTTAAATAAGCCATAGCTGATTTTTTTTGTCAGAATAGATTTCTTAATGTTTATGAGAGCAACATATCAAAGGTACCCAAGTTCACCCTTCAACGAGACGAACAAATTGATACACTTTTGAAAAGAACAAGCATTCTGAACCTTTAAAAACACCCAGTATGACCTTGAAACCGGTTTAGTTTCCATATAGTTAATTAACCATAAGTCATAGATAGGGCAAACTATACTTTTTTAATCCTTATGACAGGTCACAACGATGGTATACTTTGAACATAAATGAAACATTAAGGTTTGCCCCCCCTGTCCAAACTTTATAGTAGGTTCACACTTAAAGTCCCCCATTCTAGGAGTTTGGGGAAGAAGGTTTGAAATGTTTCTTGTATTTTCAAGGTTGCATTGAACAAATTTTTGGGTCCAACCTATAGGAAATGTGGGGGAACCTTCTCGCTAAGGGTTTTTCCAAAATGGCCGCCAAAATTCCAGAAAATGGTATAATAAAGAAGCTAAAAACAGCTCTCTACGAGTTTTAATATGTAATCAATTTTGGGGTATTTTCAATGCTGATTATTTGTGTAATGCTATTCCAATAATTAGAATTTAAGATAAGTACCCGCTAGATGTCGCTTTTCAAAAGGCTGCCAAAATTCCGTTTAATAGCCCTTTTTTTGGGACGTTATCCAATTATTTATTATTGCTACGAGTATAATCAAAGTGAAGATTTGAAGGTATTTAGTGTTAAGTTTTCAGTGATGCTGACAAGATTATTTTGGTCCAACCTCTGGTTCAAGTGGGAAACTCTCGCTATAGGGTGTTTTTTTCAAAAGGGCCGCCCAAATTCGCGAAAACTGTATATTTAAGTAGAAACGGCTATCTAGATTCAAGATGAATCATTTTAGGGCATTTCTGATGCTTTCTATTATATAATGAAATTTAATAACTAGGATGTTTATGAGAGGTACCTTTAGAGGGCGCTTTTTTCAACATGCCGCCAAAATTCCAGAAAATGGTATATTTAGGCTAGAAACAGATATCTGAGAATGTAATGAAATCAAAATTTGGGGTATTTTCTAATGCTCATCTATGATATATGATATTTAAAATAACGGAGTTATGAATACGGACCTTTAGAAGGGCTCTTTTCAAAATGGGCCGCCAAAATCCATAAAATGGTATTTTCAAGCTAGAAACAGATATCTGAGAATGTAAAGAAATCAAAATTTGGGGTATTTCACTGAATGCTCTCTAATATATAATGATATTAATATTAGGATTTATGAGTAGTACCTTTATAAGTGCGCTTTTTTTTTCAAAATGGCTGCAAATTCCATAAATAGCCTTTTGGGGGCTTTTGTTCATATTACAAATTCAAATATATAAATCAAGAGTGAAGATTTTAAAGGATGTTTTTTTATATTTCAAGGATTCTGAACAGATTTTTTAAGGTCCACATTTGTGAAATGTGGATACTCTCAAAATGGCTGCTAAAATTCCAGAAATTACATATTAAAGAAAAAACCAGCTATCTAAGAGTAAAAATGATATCAATTATTTTATTACAAATACAATGATAACTCAAATTGCGATGTTTGAAAGTATTTGTTTATTGTCAATGTGCTGAACAGATTTTTTTTGTCGCAATCTCGAGAAATTTGGGAAATCGGCGATGGCAAAATTTCCGAAAACCACATCTTAATTAACAGCTATCTGAAAATAAAAAATGGAAATCATTTTGGTTTGTTTCTTAATGAATTATTGTGGTATGCTAGTTCAACATACGGATGTATGACAAAAAAATGGTGGCCAAATGTCATATAGACTTTTTTACATTCAGATTTTAATACTAGTACCTGCAGAGAAACTATTTTTAGCATTAATCGTGAAGGAGGGCAATACTATAGAAAATTTATCCTCCTTCAATTCGACCCGAATCCCCACGAGGTATTAAGGGGGATGAATCCGATTTAAATATAAAATTACTATATTAAATTCTGAAATGTAAAAAACAAAGACTTTTAATTAAATTTTGCATGCCATTTCGAAAAAAAAAGCCGCACTCCTCATATGCAATAAATATATGAAGAATACCTTAAATGTATCATGTTTACTCTTAGATTGGCTATAATTTAGCTTTTAATAAGCCATTTGTGTTAATTTTTGGTTGCCATTTTTTGAAAATGCCCTCTAAAGCGATATTTCCCCCCATTTTACAGAGTCGGACCTCTAAATCTCGGAGCATCCTTGAAAATATAAACAAATACCTTCAAACATCTTTCAAGTTCATATTGTTTTAAAAATCCTTGTATTGGTCACTAATGCATTGATAAACGGTCCCCCCCAAAAGCCTTTTATTGCATTGGTTGCCATTTTGAAAACCCCTCTAGTGGTACTAATCATATTATTACAATTGCTAGAATAGACGAATACAATCAAATCAATTAACACCCAAATTGATTCATTTTGAATCTTAGATGGCTGTTGTATCTTTAATAATTTCTTTTTTCTGGAATTTTGGCAGCCATTTTAAAAACGCCCTCGAGGGGATTATATCATAATCTGTATTTGGGAATATATAACATTACACAATAAATGCATGAAGAAACAACCCCAAAAATGAATTCATTTGATTCTAAATAAGCTGTAATATACTTTAAATCGGTTTTCTGGAATTTTGGCGGCCAATTTTGAAACGCCCTCTATTGAGTTTTCCCACATTTTCCCATAGGTTGGGTCAAACAATCTTGTTCAGCAGTCTTAACATATAAAAAAAAATACTTGTCAAACATCTGCACTTTGATTTATGCTTGTATTTGATAACAATTAGTTGAATATCGATTTTGTTTACTCTTCAGAAAGGGTTTTTAACTTAATATGTCATTTCTGAACATTGGCGGCCATTTTGAGATTATCTATTTTCCCAGACGTTGACCTAAATATTCTTGTTCTGTATCCTTGAAAATATAAAAATTTTAAAATCTTCACTTTGATTATATTTGAATTTAATAAAATGGAAAACAGCCCCAAAAGGATTATGGAATTTGGGCAGCCATTTTGAAAAAAGCGTCCTCTAGGGGTACGTATCATAAATTGCTGATATTTGGAATAGCATTACACAATAATTATTATTAGAACTACCCCAAAATTGATTCATATTAACTCTAGTAGATAGCTGTTTTTAGCTTTAATATGGCCATTTTCTGAATTTTGGCGGTCCATTTTGAAACACGCCTCTCTGCGAGATGTCCCACTGTCTCCAGAGGTTGGAAACCCAAAAATCTTGTTCAGCACCCTTGAAAGTACAAGAAAACAACTTCAAACCGTCTTTCCTCAAACTTCTAGAAAGGGACTTTAATTTTGAACCTACTATTACCCTTATCCTCAATTGCCAAGGGTGGAAGCTGAGGACTTTTAATATGGCTTATTTATTTCCGGTGTTTTTTCTATTTATCTTGGAACTCTTGGAGGGCTGGATCGGAAAGTGTTCATGTAGAACCAGAAACCGCATGAAAATGTTATATTCCCAACTTTTTTGGTGAAAATTGAATTTTCGCTTATTCTACACTGTGTGCCATGCGACTTGTCGTAATACTAAGCATGTTGGTACTCATTTTGGTGGCAATGGAATGAGGAGGACCATAGCTATCTATTAGTGTCAAAATCTAGTATCTGGGACATTCTGACGTCATACTAAGCATGTTGGTACTTCTCTAAGGTGGTGGACGGTTCCCCCATTTATCTCTTCTGTACCTTACCCATACCCATAGAGTGGTTTTTTGCATGACAAAGAGCGTAAATATCAATTGATAATTATATTAAATCATTTGGCATCAGAAAAGGGGGTTTTAGTAGGGTAAAAAAAAAAAAAACTTCGAGGGGATGATAACCACTTCTTTTCGGTAGATGAGAGAGCGTAAGTTACGCATTATCGCCTCCCATGTCCTTTAAATGCTTCGCGTTACTCCTATTGGTAGAAACAAATGATATATAAAAACTATTGTCCAAAATAATACGCAAAAATGGACTTGAGTACTTCTCTCACTTCTCACCGACATTTGTCTACCTCTTTACATTGTGAAGGAATTGCTAAAGTGTACGAATTCTTTTTTGGGGATATGAGAGGAGAACCTGGACATTTTCAATGTATGTGAGAACTTGGAAGTGCGAATAAATAAAGAAGATCGAGAGGGTTTCGGAAGCTGCAAGATATGATTCCATGAAACAGAACATTCAGTTTGCTTAGTAGGTCCCATGCCGCTTGATATCATTTTGGATTGGTTTTTATTATTTTATATTTGGATTTTTTTCCTTGAACTATTTTTATTTGATTTGTTTTAAATTTTGAAATGATTTTTATTTTTTTTATTTGATTTTGGTTTTTTCTTTTGAATATTAGAATTATTATTATTATTATTGCTCTGGATTTTTAAAAACATTAATTGCCAAGTACGTTCAATGCCAGCTATACCTTGACCTGAAAACATTAAGTTGCTGTAAGAAGTCACATACCGTCTGATAGCCTTCGTTTCGAACGGACGGAATAACACAGAAATCCGATCACTTGTCACGGGTTTTTGTGTACATGGATGGCTCGATCACTTTATCAAAAATGACAAACATTGAACTCTATTTAAGATTATTGGAAAAGAATTACTTGGGGATTAGACATTTGAAGAAAAAAGTCGTCTATGGTTTCAAATTCAAAATATATTACCAAATCAATGAAAATTAGTTCAAAATCCAAGATGGCGGCCGTGAAGCGTATGACTTTTAGGTGCCTACAAAAACGCAATCAGAAGAAAATGAAGTGGAAGACACGCCATTAGCATGTTTCATTTTAAAGATAATCAGATAAGGATTACTTAAGGACTCTAAATGTTGAAGAAAATATTAATCTTTGGTTTCGAAATCCACAAAATCTAGGAAACTTGGTAAAAAATCCAAAATGGCGGCTATGCAACAAATGATCAGGGCCTAACCCTGTGTTGTAGAGCTGCTTCCGTAGCCAAAATTTACCATACCCTTTCGTATATGAAATGATCGCTCCCTTATTCGCGTCAAACTTCTGTTCTCAATATTCGCAGTCATAAACATGGAAAAACAAGAACGCTTCAGGCATAACAATTAAGCATCTTGTGGAGTGTTCTCCCTAGAAAATGCGGATAGATCAACTGTAATTTAAATATGCTTTTTCCAAATCTGTTTGGCAACAAATAACAGTTTTATTTGACAAGAATCGTACAAATAACTATTAAATCTGGGACGGGATCTGGGTAAGTAGGTGCGTATTCTTCAGTAACCCCTTTCGATAATGTTACTGTCAACACTAATTCCATCTTCAAGCACTCCAAAACTTTAGGAAGACGTCAAACGGTCTGAGGAGTGATGAATAAAATTTGAACGGAAGCACTTATTTTCTTAAAAATATATGTATATATATTATCAATAGAATACAATACCTGCTTTAATATTTTCTACAAATACTTCAAGTGTGTTTGGCGGTCAACTTTAACTAACTTTTCTACACATTTAAATTCATTTTCAACTATGCAACAAATACCTGTGAAATTTATGGTTAAAAGAACTTATAAGTAAATTCCATACAATATAACAATATACTTTCTTTTTGATGCGAATGCTTGTCTTGCCCAACTTTTGGGGGACGACAATAAGGCTTGCCTAAGACAATAAAAAAGTTACATCATTGATGGATTCACACCAGTAAATAATGTGAGAAACCGGTAAGTCCAGCCCCCACTGCAAATGAGGTGTTTTTTTTGGTGACCCTCGCCTAAGTATACCCTTAAAACTGAGAGAAATGGCGAGATCTGGGTTGCAAATCATGGTTGCTATCAATATTAAGTATAAAATCTGTAGGAATATCAAAAAGGTTGTCATTGATATGTTATTTTGATCCGACAAACCAATTTTAACCGTATTCTTACAGGGTTTTTTTTTTTTTTTTTTTTGTGACCTCCAGGATCCACGGTGCATGCTAGTCTTGGCGGTCCAGTCGCTCGAAAATTTTGGGGATAACTACCCTAATTTCATGATTGATTGGGTAGGAGATATGATGATCTTCAAGCAGAATGTTAGCTTTAAGGTCTGAGATGTTCCATTGAGGAGAAAATGACGTTTTCATCTCGCCCATTTTGTACAGGAACGAATGGGAGCAGCATTTAGTGGTGTGAAACCCGATTCAGTTTAAATCCAGGAAGTCGCCTTGAGGTCAACACTACAGAATCTGTAATCCGTATAAAATTCATTCAGTCTCATCTAATCTTTTCGAAAAATAACTACAAACTGTTCTCCTAAATCATACTAAATCACCCAATCTACACGAGTATGGCTTTAGTATACTCTCTGGAATTTCAAACAATCATTCGAAATGGATAAAGGAAGCTTATATCGCATAAAACTACATAAAACAGCATGAAAGATAGGAATTGATGAATAGGTATGGAAGTTTCTAGCACCGAAATCACTGTTATCTCGTAGAAATGTTGCATTAAAGTGGTCAAAATTGGAAAAATAACGCAAAATCAGCCAAACTGGAACATTAAAGCATAGAGTTAGAACTAGAGGGAGATTTAACTTGGAATGCTGTCTCTTACGTCATGCCAGTTCAGCCAATCAAGGCGCGATTTTCCTTGACGTATTAGGCAAAACCCCCAGCCACAACAATCCAGTTTCATTTAATTTATTCATAAATATTTCCATCTGTTGAAAACAACAAAGAAATGCACAAGATTGGACACAGTTAATGGAGGAGGTGATGGTGATACACCTTCTTTACAGAGGCTACTAACAAGTTTATTCTGGAACTGATTATAGTTACATATGAATCAAGATACAAACTCAGGTCAAAAGTTTGAAAAATAATACTAATTTTTAAATTGTTGTCTATACTGTCTATTCGTGTCACTTCGTTGTTTCTAATGGAACCATTTTTTCCAAATCAAATAATACTAACAAAAAACAAAAACAAAAACAAAAACAAAAACAAACACAAAAAAGGAAGAAAATCAAACGTTTCGGATTCTGTTGCGATCCGCTTGTCAATCCCTTTTGGGCAAGACGGCTTAAAGTGACATTGGACAGTGCACATCGATTACCGCTATGCAAAATGCTGATCAATTACTCACGCGTTTTAGTGAGATTGATAGCACATTAGTCAGGAGAATTGTGGGAAAAGGGTGGAAATGGAGTACAGACTTTTTTCTATGTGATTGATTTTTGGCAATGAGACCTAAGTAAAATTTCTGGAGGGGGTGCAAATTTCGCGCAGTGCCATTTTCTAGAAATCAATATGGCCGCTATAACTCTCAAATTCATTCAAATGCCATAATTTTATGCACTAGATTCCAGGTTTTAAAGCACCGAGGAATTTCTTTGGACGGTTATTGAGGTGATATGACCAACTTACATCAAAATCCAATATGGCCACCCAAAACCCAATATGCCCTGAAATAACTCAATTGACCATAACTCATGAATGGTTTGTGATATAGGCTAATTCTGACTCTCTATACCCAGTAGGCACTCAAATCTGACATTTCAAGTGTGTTAACAAGCTTACCAATCAAGATGAAGCCAATATGGCTGCCTGTTAAGATCTTTAAAACCTACGAAATGTCATCGGTTGGTATTTTATTTAATTAAAAAATTTTGGAATTTTAAGTATGTTGTCAAAACAAATATACAGATACGAGTTATTAATGCTCAAAGACATACATCTCATATTTAATTTAAACTTTAAATAACTCCATTTTGGGTGTTTTAACTACATACAATACAGATCATCGTAATTTATTAGTTTTAAAGGAGGTAAAAAAAGGCAGCCACATTGGCCCCCATCTTACATTTTTGTATGTTAAAGAAACAGAAATTCCAGAATACAGAATGTCCAAATGGTCAAATACTTATCGCAGACCTTAATTCACTTTATAATAATAATTAGTTGCTTTAACTACATATAATAACATATAAGTGTAGTTTTAATATTTTTATTTTTGTTAGTTCTTTTGAATATACTTTGCAATGTCCATTTACAGAGAAGGGTTTCTAGTGATCAGATACTGATCTCATAAGTGTAAAACATAAAGCATTAATTAGACACTGGAATCAAGCGTCTAAACTGCAAAATGTGAAGAACACTTGACGTGTCCGGATGCGTTGGAAAATGCATTAAGAGATGTTAAAGTAACACTTGCCAGAGTTGATCAATTGTAACATATTTGAAACCGCCAGAACATAGTTTAGGTGTTAGCAGGATTCCAGTAGCGTAAATAGGGATAATGGAGGTGTTAAGATCACACCTTTTACTGATTCCGAGAGCATATTTGACTTTTGAGCAGCCATATTGGATTTTTGTGGCAAATGTAATGATAAAATTACATTAACCAACACTTCTCGTGCTTAAAACACCGGGGTTACCGAGAAAATTGTCTATATCTGATAATACTTAAGGGTTATTAGTGATTTTGGACATGGTGGCAACCATATTGGATTTTAAAAAATGGCACTGTAACACAATTTTTGCACACCCTCCAAAAATGATTGGGCTTAGGTCCTAATGAACTTAAAATCTATCAAATAGAAAAAGTCGGTACTCCATTCAGCCTTCAGGATGTGTGCCTAAACTTCTACCTGACTATATAAAGCAGGCAAGCAAATGGCGATGGTGAAAATAAACTAAGTAGATCGCAAGATTTTTCTATTCCCTAAATAATAATAATAATAAAATAACCGAGCTGCTAGTTTCTCCACCATGTCTGCGTCTGCGGCTCGAAATGGTCTAGACTTGTTCAAGGCGCTCTACTAACTTCAGCACACTGGTTCACACGTCTGATACAAATAATGTCACCGATCATAGGCAGAAATCATTCAAGGAGTGGAGCATATTACCATCCCTAAACTAAAAAATATCAATTACTATGGCAAAAATTCATTATATCAAGCAGCTAATTTAATGGCTCTAATTCCACTGGCCTATGTTTCCATGCTTGCAGCCTTCCAATAGAAAGTTCAATAAATTCAACTCAGGCAGAGCGACTTGTTCTATCTGTAAGGGTTTTTTTGGCATTTGCCAAAAAAAAAAAATATTGTGTTTTATACAGGGAGATTAAAACCACGTAAAGAAATTAGAAAAGGCTTTCAGCCCTGAGTAGCATAGCCAATGTACACCTGACCACAATAGGTATTTGTGGCTTTATACCCAGACCAGCAGTGCTTCCTAATCCAGTGTGCACATAGACCACCAAGGAGTATACCAATGTATTTTTTATTGAATTTTCTCAGAGAGGGTAGCCCCTTCAATGCTAAAGCACGAGATGTCAAACCTGCAAACACAATGTTCAAAAATAATTGAGAATAAATGTCAATAAAAAAAAAAAATAGCAAGTTTGTCGGTTTCTTAGCAGACAGCTTGAACAAGTATGGCACGCTCCACGTATCAACTCATGCGAGTTCATGCGCTGATATCGAGTTTACCCCGCTATAATGTCGAGTTTACAGCGCTGGCTATCCAGTGTGAAACTCTATGTGCGAGTTTCATAAATTCATGTCAGAAATAAATCTGTCCAGAATAAATCAACTCGACATGATTTTTTTATCAACATGAGCAAACTCGACATGATTTTTTTTCTCAACATGAGCAAACTCGACATGAGGTTGTTTTCTCAACATTGAGCAAACTCGACATGATTTTTTTCAACATGAGCAAATCGAATATTTTTTTTTTAAAAAAAGTAAAAAAAAACTCTATGATTAATTTTAATTTACATAAAAAAAATCATGTCGAGATTTTGAACTGGACATGATTTATGTCAAACTCATAATATAGAGAGCAAAACTCGACCTGTATGAGGGCAAACTGGACATATAGCGCTGTAAAACTCGACATATAACGCTCCACACTCGCATATGGCGATTTTCTTATTGCTTTTCTTTCGTCCCCGCCAACCTTCTCAAATTGGCCCATGGTTCCCCGTGGGGAAAACTCGATACACAGGCGTGAAACTCGACATGGGCGGGAAAACTCGCCATGAGTTGACACGTGGAGCGTAAAACTGGACATGAATTATGCAAACTCACCATATAGAGAGCACAATCGATGTATAGAGGGCAAACTGCACAGATATAGTTTGTGTCCTCTTAGTGAAGGTGACGTCACTGCGGCTTTTATGTTGCGCACCCATGAATCGCGCGCGCGCTATGCTTGGAAAAATCGCATGATAAGCACGCGAATAAAGGCGGCACGATCGAGACGCTATTGGGAATGCAAATATACGCATAATGCGTCCACCTTCAACTTTAGATGATACAAGTATAGGGCGCTGTAAACTCGACATATGGCGATGATGAAAACTCGAATACACATCAGCGTGAAAACAAAAACTCGACAATGCGCGGAAAACTCGCATGGATTTGATACGTGAGCGGCCATAAACAAGTTCGCACATGGTCAGAAACTAACCAAGCTCACACAACTCCGACGACTAATTATATTCCGAATTTGTCTGCTTTTCACACCTTTATCTAAAGAATAACCTATACAAATAAGATAGAGCCCGCTATCCACGCACTCCGCTGCATGGATTGTCTTTAAGTTAGGTCACCATAAACACACAGGGGTATTGGAGAGAGTTGCTATCCGCACTAAATTCGCACCACCTCCTCGCGCAATGTACGTACGCAATTTTCGCGCCGTCTACAAAGGCGTAATGCGGAGGAATTCCTCACAATAGCTTGCCTAGTTCGTGGCCACAGTTTTCAGTGACGATGACGTGACTTGTGTTTTATTATCTAAACATGTTGAGGCATTTAATAAGTTGATTGGGTCACGATAGACCCGTTCGATAGATTTGTTAAGATTGTCGTAGACTGAACTTTCATCGGTGTACGTCCAATATCAGAAAATACAATATGGGGTCACCAGAACTCGTTTTTGAGAAAAATTCTATTCAAAAACCTATTTTTTCAAAAATTTTGTACCCCGTCTATGGAACATTCATTTTTTCATGTACATTTGTTAATATAAAAGAAAAATTGGTTCGATACCTGTTGGCCAAAGTTTAATAAAAGGCCCACGAATAAGATATTTCGGTTACGACTAAAAAAAAGTAAGGGTCACCGAACTACTTTTCTGTTATTTTCGAAAATAACGCCATTTTAGTAGTCTAAAATACCACGCGATATTGAGGTGGCTTAAAACGCACAAGTGTCACGCATGGGGGGCAAACCTTAAAAATGACACACGAACAAAAACAGGCACGCCAAAATGTGCGCACTGAATTAAAACTTATGAGCTTGTTTTTCCCTCTGTGTAATTTTTAATCTTTATATGATATGTTGTTGTGATGTCTGTTAAATAGCAATTAAAATACTATGGTAAAAAAGGAAGAAAAAGTTCGTTCCTTTACGAAGTTAAACGCATTAAGAAAGTTGTAATTGGGAACTTTAAACAAAACATAATGAGCATTTCGCTACGCGACTTGTCGTCTTTTTATGCCAATTGTGTCGGCCACTGATGCTGCAATGGCGCCTGGGCCCCAAAACTTCTGTGGTTTTTTGCTTTGAGAGAGAAATCACAGCTAAAATGTAAAATAAAGCCTTACCTCTAAGAAAAAAAATAGCAGCGTTAGAACGCTTTTTTTTGTCCTCTATATGGAACCCTCAAGAATGGAACCTAAAAATGGTTCTTAAAAATCTGAGAAAACCCAAAAAGGTTCCTAACATAACCTAAAAGAAAGTTTCTATCCAGCATTTAAATACCTATTTTTTTGTTTCGTTGTCATGAACCTTACAGTGTTCATATCAAGGCATAATAGAGAACAAGTTTAGCACCTCTTTCGGCACCTTTTTTCTAGAGTGTATGTGTCATTTGATAGTTGATTTAAGATTTGCTCCACTTCAATTTTTTAAAGATGATTATTTGTCCAATAATTGAAGTCAATCTTCACGAAAATATAATCACCATTCCTTTTTATTTTACGGTCATTTCCCATTTCCTGCCGTAAGTTACATGAATTATCCTTCATTTTTAGTAAAATTAGCGTTTTCCATAAAATTACATACTTTGCTGTTGAATACGGAAAAAATGTCTTATATCTACATGAAGTTTACATAAAATGTGATTTTTTCGGATATGCCTATTCTGGATTTTTTACACGAGGCAAAATAATAAGGATCGTCATTTAACTTTAGCTACTAACTGCCGGAAAATCGGTAAACTGACAAGTGATATTTCCTTCACTGAAACCTATAAATACTATCATATTAATCATCATGTTTTATGCATTTCATACTCTCTATAAGACCTAATAGGTGACATCTTGTGGAAAACAATCTCTTTTCATCTGAGATGTGCTCCTATTCATTAGACTTTTCTGAGTCCTGACATAGAAATGATAACGAAAGGAGACAATGAACGCGGACAAGGACAAGAGGAGAGAATGGGGGAAACGTAAGACAAAAAAAAGAACCCGCCCCCACCCCCTATTCTCTCTCACTCCCCTTCCCCCACACCGGACCACACAAATAAGTGTGTTGAAAAATCGGTAGAGAAGCTTCTTATTTTCGCACCGGAAAAAGAAGGATATTTAGTTACTACTTGATGGCCCGTTTAATTAAGTAACAATATAATCCTTTCAATCTAATCTTTGACAATCAAGTTTGATTTAATAAGTAATGACTACTGACTCAAGTTTGTTTTCAATAAAAATAAAGGCAAATTAAATTCTGTGAACATCACTAGGCCTACTGCATATACTTTTTGGAATTGGAAAAGAGAAAAAGCGCAAATACGGCACGTGCTTGCGATCTTCGGAAGATCGCACAATGTACGCAAGGGTGGTTTTTTACGCGCACGCGCGCGGACAGCAGGAACGCGAAGTCACCATTTTTGAAGAAACTATCTGCTTGCGGAATGGTGCGCGCAGCTAACGTGAACCAGTCACCTTTACCAAGCCACTATCAGCTATTTTTTCAAATGTAAACAAACAGCGCCCCTATTTTTCATCAAGTGCGTTTTTGCACTGTTTGTTGGAAATTGTTTAGTAAAGACCCCTGTAATGGCTAAGCTTAATTCGCCGTCTTTGTCAATAAATGATGATTTTTCGATGCTTTGGTTTACTAATAAAGCGGATCCCGACTTTTTTTAGGCGCAGAAAACAGTCGTAATGGCATCATCAGGACCCAACTTTAAATGCTTAAGTGTCTGTTTTTCAAATGGACAGTAATAGCCTATAAAGGTGTTTGATATGACCTACACTAGCAATTTGTAAGACCAAATGGGCCTTTGTGATTTTGGCAAAAAATGACTGATAGTGGCTTTAAATATGCTTACTGCCCGTACACTGGGGTGCGGGGTACTGTCCACTTCCCCCCAACCCCCCCCCCCCACCGGCCCCATTCCAAAAAGGGGGAAATGTCCACCGTTTTGCGAATATTTTTTGAGATAAAAGGGTCCAAACCTTTAATAGAAAAGTTGACAATGAAAGTCTTGTCGTAGTTAATGTTATAAGAGTCATAATACTGAGTATTTGTTTTCTAATCCGACTCCAAATTGGCCTCGGCCATTCAAATTTGACTAGTAAACCGGATAATTCGGGTGTAGAATTTGGTTTGTTTTGCTTATAAATTAAAAATTATATGTTTTTTGATTTTTTAATCAAAATAAGTAAATGTTACTTTGGTTTTTGTTTATAAAAACATGTTCAATTACTGTTATACAAAACATGTTTCATGTTTACAGTTTTGTGTTTAAAGAGACTTATCTTCACCCTTGTTTATAAAATTTAGTTTCGTAATTTCTCGTTGTATCCTTAAAGACGATCCATCCCATTAACTTAATAATTTGATTGAAGCCACTATCAGCGACTATTTTTCAAATGTAACAAATCGCACCCCTTGTTTTTCATCAAAATCTATTTTTTTAACACTGTTGTATGGAAATTGTTCTGGTAATACATCTCTGAATTGGCTATAAGCGTAACCGCCTTTTGTCCGAAATGAGGATTTTTAATGCTTGTTTAGTAATAAAATTGGGATTTGACTTTTTAAGTTCCTAAACATTGAAATGACCTCTTCAAGACCGCTTTAGAATGTTTAAGTGTCTGTTTTTCACAAAGAAAGTAATATAAGTTTTTTGCATAACCTAACACTATAGAAATTTAGAGACAAAATGGGCATTTTTTGAATTTGGAAAAAAATGATTGCATTTTGGCTATTAATTCGGGTTGACTGTAAATGAAGGACTCTTTGAAGAATGACTCCAAATGCGACAAACACAATGAAATGGGTTGGTACGTGCCATTTGAAAGACGTTTTGTTTGTAATAGGGGAATGTAAAACATTTAGCTACATTGCGGAAATGATAATTTGAGTTTTGTTTGTTTTTAACTGATTTATCATCAACATAATTATTCGGGAAAATGTTGACAGGTAAATTTGACAAGACCTAGTCGAATTTGTTTAGAAAACATGTTAAAATCGATACGGGAATGTTTTACAAAATATTTTCATTACGGGAAAACCCTGTAAATTCGACTCGGATTTAGTCGTTTCGAAGCCAGGTTTCGGTTTGTTATTTTAAAGTTTGCGCTGTCAACAGCTTGCAGGAGAAAAAAAACCGCACATTGACGCAGAGAGGAACAATAACGCAAATATAGGTGTGCGCTCTGCGTAACCGGCATCAGTGAGTCGGGCGCACTCACAGGGTTGGCAAAATTTTGTTGTCTATAGCAAGGACAGAATAGCCGCCAATTGCGCGTTGTCAATGTTTGTCCAATCAGCACGGCGCCGACTGTGATTGGTTTGAAGTGTTAGTATGGGCGGGGCAAGTTCGAACAAATATGATTTAAAATGCAAACAATGTCCTATGTGAGTCGGGTGTGCGACGCACGGACACAATAATTCACGAAGTAAACTTTCTGTTTTAATCAGCTTAAATGTTCACAGATTATTCTTTACGGCCGACATTTTTTCTGCACCGTCAAATTCCGTCAGACGCGCAATTGGTCGCCTTATTCTGTCCCCTGACTATAGCCCGCCGACATCAATACCGCACGGAAGTCTCTATCTATCTTATTTGTCCTATGGAATAACGGAGAGGACCGTCCTCGCAATGGGCCATGGGCCAATGACCGGCCAACAATAAACCGCCGAATCGGTTGTGGTTTGTAGCCTGTGTTTGCTGTAATCTATTTTGAATTCCTTTGGGGTAGTTGCTATAACTGAATGAAGCTTGGCCGCAATGGTCTGCGAATACATTTCCCAGAAAAGGGCGCAATTTTTTTCGAAACCGTTATTTTTGTGCATATGTGCCATGTTCTTACATAAAAGGTGTCTACCTTTCTATCACGACAGATTCCACATTGCCGGTGCAGTTTGGGACGAACGAACTCAACGATACTTAGGACAAAACCTACTCGACTACGTTAACCATGTCAACCGCTCAAGCCTGTTATTTTAAATATACCATCATTAGAGACTTGAATTATATTATAACACTTAGAGTATGATTATATAAAACATTTTAAAACCTTTTTTTTTGGTTAAAACATGCTAAAATTGGATTGATAACGAAATAATTGGGCGCAAATTTAAATTAACATATTAAAAACCTTTGTCCTTGTACCGGCTATTGACCGGCGTTAACCCTTCTCCAATGGATTGTATTGATTGCTCTGGCCATTAACCTTCGATAACTGGGTTAAAGCTAACTTGCTAATGGATTGATTGATTGATCAGGGGATTTTGCTAAATACGAAGCAAATATATGGAGTGTTTTGCGTTTAATCCTTGGAGTAGGATGTGAATGAATAAATCACCAGCCTATCCAGAAGATAAGACTATTACTCCTATTCATTCCTAAATGTCTATATGGATTTATTTCGTGGCAGAAATTACATGAAGGAGTTATCAGTGCTTTGCGTCCTAGATGTAGTGCATTTCCCGGGTGGCATGTATTTTAGGGCATTTGAGGTGCAATTTGGAACAGGGTTGGAGAATGAAGAAAACCAATCTTGAAACTGATGACGTCTCTGTTATATTATCTTTCTACATTCTCACATTTGGTGGAGGCATCATTTGATTTCACTGTAAAGGCCTAAATACGGCGTAGGATGGAGAGCTTCTCAATTTTGATCTCAAGAGTTAAAGCTGACTGTGGGGGGGGGGTACCCTCTATATTCCCAGTGTTTGGTCAGATCTTCTAATGTTCATGGGGTAGGTTTTTGTTTGTGTTTTCATTTTGTCCTTCTTTTCAATACCCTAATGGAATTGCGTTGCTGAGCATGCAATTTTAAATGACAGTATGAAAATCAAATATCTGAATTATATAATATATTCGCTGTTGTAAGAAAAATAATACATTGTGTCTGTCTATTATGCGAAATGTTTGGATGTAAATTAGCACTCAATTTTTAAAGTTCATTTACAGGTATCATACGCCTCTATATTTCTGCATACATCCGTTGCATCGTTTGGCAACCATAGAATTTGTATTTAAGTTTGCTACACTATATATATACGATCCGTGCGCTGAATCTTAGTGTAAGGACCTTGTCTATAACCGTTGACCGTGACCCGCGTGTTCAGTTGTGACTCCGAGTGTGTGATGTTATTAAAAAAGAACAAGATAACACCCCAGTAGCCTTCTCGAACGTAATTCGTAGTAGATCACTCACGGGAAACAATAGATACACAAAGTCACGCTAGACATAAGTGTTCTGTTGATAACCCTGGTTTGGCAATTGATTATTACCAAAGTCTAACGAGCAAATATTTAAAAATAAAGGTTAGTTATTGTTTTTCCAACCGAGAAAGATAAAAGAAGAAAACAGCAATTTCACAGATATGAATCTCAATTCAATTTCGTGTTGTAGTAATTTTCTGTATGGACAGTTATGACTATGTATATCTGATTTTGTCCTGTCCTTATTAGGTTTGCTTTTTGATCTTATTACTTGAAGGGTATGTTAGACACCTATCCTTGTTACAGACTATTAGAAATCTGGTGAAATTGTGAAGAACACATGGTGTAATCGCAAAAAATCTTGTTTACTTTATGGCTTGCCATACAAGTTTGTTCGCAAAGAAACATCCTTAACTTGTTTAACTTGAAGACACTAGTTGATTTTTAATTGAATATTCCTTCTATATATATAATGTTATTCAACGTGTAATAAGTTTTAAGCATTTTCATCTAGAATTCATTGAACTGAATTCTACATACTAAATCATACATTTATTCGACTACCACGCCTTTTGTGTCCCAATTTCAATTTCCTCCAAGCATAGTAATAAACAATTGTTACATTGCAAAAAGAGGAATACGTAGTGTCTGGAGCTTGCTCAACGCATTCGTTGTATGATGATTTGAATTACATTTCCATTTATAGTTGTTTAGACTCAAAATTTCTCGACAAAGATTAAATGTTGAAGTTTAACCACCCCACCCTTTTAAGTGTTTCTTTTCTCTCTAGTGATTGTTACGTCGTCAGAGTGTTTAAAATGCCACATAAAACACTTTCTTTTATGAAATGTGTAACTAAATACCGAACAACATTAACTTGAGCTCCTGAATGAAACTTTACGTTTTTAAAAATTAGAAACGATCTGACATGAAGGTAGAACAAAATATTTTTCATTCTTGCCCAACCAAACGGCCACTCCAAGGGGGGCACTTATGCTGTAAGAAACTTGAAACATTTTCTTATTTTTACAGGCGACCATACAATTCTCTGATAATACCACACGGAACTTTTCAATCCCTATGATTAGACAAATAATATTATTGTAGTTTAACTTGATTAGGATTAGATCATTTTGAACATTCCACCTCATTACCTCGCCTTTTAAAACTATTGTGAAATTGCTAATGGTTATCCATGTAGAAAACCGTAGACATTGTTTTGAACTTGCGCTGCTTTAATAATCTTCCGTCGAATAGGACTCATAGGAAAAGCAATGTGTTTGATTTTTCGC
Organism: Ophioderma brevispina; assembly: GCA_023653785.1. Taxonomy (NCBI): domain Eukaryota; kingdom Metazoa; phylum Echinodermata; class Ophiuroidea; order Amphilepidida; family Ophiodermatidae; genus Ophioderma; species Ophioderma brevispina. The sequence continues at coordinate 25,729 of JAMKCH010026327.1, forward strand.
GTGCTACTACAGAAAATGCAAAATCATCATCTTAAATGATGCGTATTAATATACGACGGCGTATTCACCTTATTCACCTGTGATCTAATACATTGGTAAGATTACAAATATGCAAAAAACTTCGGGTTAGAAAATTCTGGAAATGTCGCCGTGTCTAAGGGGTTTCAAACGTGATTCATTTCTTAGGAATGCATCAAAAGCTGATTTCTTTACGCAAAATTTGGCGGCTAGGCGTTGATTTTCGCCCGGTTGTTACGGCCATAAACACGGCCTTAAGCGCATAGAATTGAAGAAAATGCGGAAATGTACATAAACAGAGGCCAACCAGAAGGAAAGGATACCCACGGTGGTGCTGGCTCAATTGGTCGCATTCGCTCTCTCTTGCTACAGAGTGAACGCGTTTTGTCGATTATACGCTGTGACATGAGAGCTCCGTATATTCGTGAGTAGGTGATGGCAATCGCTAATCGGAACTAGGGCAAATGCTATTGCAAGCCTTGGTTCACCGTCATCGACGCGACGGTGAACCGGCGGTTGGAGTTTGAAGCCACACCTTACTGAAATAATTAACATTTTGTCAAGGTCGGATAACTCAGGCCGCAGCTATCTCTATCTCTTAACGCATTTAATTGTATTTGATTTCACTCTTATGACAAGCATGAGAAACGAATACAAAGTATCTTCCAGAGCATCGCGCGCCTTCTATAGGATGCTAGCATTTTGAGCGCCGCCTCGCACAGCTTACAAACTTTATATGCTGGGGTCAATGCTACATAAAAAGGTGTGGTTTTCAGCTTGTGTTTTGACCCATACTAAGAGAAGATGGGCACGCGATACGAATAGGAAGAATCATTCCACAAACTAGCAGCAGCATAAACACGATCTGTCATTCTCGTAGTATATTGTATGATGAAATGGTGAAATCAATGGCCGGTGGGTGCTCAATGATGAAATTTCACAAATCCTTCAGTCCAAGGGAGTAAGATGGCATCCGATGGATTCTTCAATTAGCCCAAACCGGTCTATAACTTCTAGCAATAAAACTATCATGGATACGCACTTCACGTCCATATGCTGTGGTCTTCAATTAGCTCCTCGCGACAAGACCAGTAATCCTTGCGTCGAGGCATATAAGTAATGATTTGAAGATTTTGTTAAGGGGAGGGGATGAAGAGATTTTTCTTGCCGATTTTGCTCGAAAGACATGGGTTTCTGTACAACCACGAAATGTTATCGCTTGGAGATTGAGGCACATCATTCATGAACGCTGCATTGACAGCCAAGTATCCATCTAATGGAGGAGGAGTTATATTTGTTTGATAACTTATTTTATACCTGAATCATAATCTGCGAATTTTCTAAAATTCTCGGGGGGGGGGGACGAGCGGCTAGCTTTGGGTAACAATGGAAAGAGTGGATGGTATTTGTTTCACTGCCATATTTAACCTTTTTTTTGTTTTTATAATCCATGTTGGTTTAGTTGAAAGGGACCCTGCACAAAACTGCAAATGCTTTGAAATTCTTCAGAGATTTTATAAAAATAGAGAGTAAAATAAACTGCGCCACCTACTTATGATTTAAAGGCATTTTTTTTCAAAAATTTTAGCTATCATGTGATTTGCTCAATCATAACATCCGAGAAAAATATCAAAAAGAGAATTGTCCATTACTTGTAACAAGTATGTGGCAATCCCTAACATACCCTGCAAGTGATAACACTTAAAGCAACGCAGAATGGATTTTTAGTTCATCACTGTCGGGCGTATGCAGACACTTCTACAACTGTTAAAAACAATTCTTTAGATAACAAACGTGTTTAAACTGTTAGCCGGGAACTCGAAACGTGTAAAAAACGTCGTTTAAACTGTTGTGAGTGCAAATAAACTTGTTAAAAAACGTTGTAGTACTCAGCTCCAGTTAAAACGACGTTTTAATGAACTTTTTTAATAGTGTACAACACTATAAATGGAGATTCATATCTTTTAACATTACTATTTCCTTCTATTGTGTTCAATTTTTCAGTTGAAAAATAGCTTTGGTTACAGAAAATTGTACAGACTTAACCTTTCCTTTGAATCATTCTGTAAATTTCAGACTCATTTCGTGTGGATCACTGATGGTGCTTTAAGTGTTGCATTATTTTGTTCATAGTTAGACAGGGTACTTAACGATTAAATGTCGCCAGTATGTAACATTTTACTTATTAAAGTATCATTATAAATCATGTCAGACTTTACATAAATTAGTGACAATTAAGATTCCCTGGGATATGCTTCGTCCTCTAACTCATCTCGGCCTTGGATTGGGGGGTTAGTTGCCATGAGTATTTATGTTCGAATAGTCCTACTTGTCAATTAAAAACGTTGACAACATTTTGGTATGGTTCTGACGTAATTCACCTATAATTTTAAATAAATCTTCTCTGCGCTGGCTGACTGGCTGTTCGTCTGTTGCTTGTCTGTAGTCTGCGCGTCTTATCATTCTGTCCGTTTGTCGTTATGTCTGTCTGCTCGCTCTGGCTATCTACTGTTGATGTCCAGATTAGCTTTGACATTGAAACGGATAATAAATAAAATTAAGATATGCACCTTCATTAGGGTTGGGGTACGACAAAAGGGTTCACCAAATTTGATTAAAATCGTATTATTGATATAAATAAGTATTATGTGAAAAAAAGGGTCACCGTGCCAATTCTTTAAATGTAATCCATTCAAAATATCGATTTTCCCTAAAATGTTTACATACATTTATGAAAATTCACTAACCGGTGGACATTTAAAAGGGACACGAGGACATTTCCAGAAATTACGCTCTCAATTGTTTACAAAACCGTTTATTTTTTAAATTATACCCGACCCGAAGTGAATAAGCCGAGAGCTCTGTCTTTATGTAATAGAAATATGATTTAGTATCTTCTATCGCGCACGACAGAAAATACAAGCTTGCTTCTCAGGCCGAATAGGAGAGCAGGTTCGTTGAAAACGTTTTTTTTGTTTTATTTTCTATTTCGTTGTTCACTAAACCTATTAACGTTTTCGGTGGGTGTTCTACAACCAATGAAGTGCAAAATTAGTGAGTGTGATTCGTTAAAAAAAACCAACAAACTTGTGTCCATTTAAAAAAAAGTCGGTTCGAGAATGTGTGATCAGATTCTTATAAAGGTTGCGATCTAATTAACTGTTTCGACTGCAGAAATGTTGTTTTAATTGGTATTATTATTATTATTATAATTATTACTATTTTATTATAACAATTTTAATTTTAATAATTTATTTCATCCAGTAGCCCAAGGCACTGAGCTTTGCTCGACACACTACCGGTTGTTAGAGAAAATTTTGAGGCGTCCTTGACAAAAACTTTTTGTTACTCCTTGACGAGTAAATTTATTTTCTAGCTCTTGAACCAATACACTTTAATGTGTGACCTATTACTCTGGTGTTTTGATATGTAGGTATAACTACAGGAAATAATTCAAAAATGAAACGTTGATTTTGGTTAATGCTTCATTGAAAGAATGACTAATATTCCTATAGTATACTTGCATGATATAACATATAAATTGCTTCAAAATAAAATGCATTGTTATACATCCCTAACGTTCCTAGAGGAACCGTAAAAAATGAGCTAGCGTTATCTTTCTTGTTAGATCTAGGGCAATTTCCCCCTAAATCAACGCAGGTTTTTTTTCAAAGTGCATTTAAATGCAGTTAAGGGACGTTAGGCATTAAAGCCGCAATCATTACTAATACATGTATGTATAATGAACATGATTACAATTCACATTTTGCCAATGGAAAGCCAAAGAGAAAAACACCTGTATTACCAAATTATGCGTTTGTCTATACACATAATTTGAGAAACACAATCTGAGATCATATTACATGTCAAATTGTTAATCAGAATTAATGGGGACTCAAATTGAGGCAACTGTTGTTTTAAACACATTCCCTTTTAGTCAATTTTGGCATTCCCCTCCAAAACAACACTGCAGATGGACAAACACATGAATGAAACCACTAAAAAGATGGCTTTTTGGTCTTTGTGTAGTCCATCAAAAATACGCCCTTCTCTCCCTTCTACGGAAGATATACCCAAGCGGATATTGCTATAGTTACATACAGGGGAATAAAGAGTACCAAAAGTAAGAATATAAGTTTCAATCTCTCAAATCATAGTTAGATGAGAGACGATATTAATAGAAATGCGCTTGTAAATTGAGAGTTAAAGGTTACCCCAAATTGTCTGGTTACAGACTTGATTTTATTGAAGCAAGAATACCGATAACCGCTCCTCTTCGCTTTTGATAGTTTGATGATAACTATAGTGGATCTTACAATTCTCCGAAGCAGTCAAAGATACTTTGCATTTGATTCAGTTCGTCGTCCGCGAATGTTGGGTTATGATTACAAACATTAAAATATATGATTTCAGATTTGGCCTTTCGATTTTTTCACAATGGCTGTCAACAGTTTTACATATCGAGATTACAAAGGATAGAAGCAGCCGCAGGCTCGATTTGCACGTGACCGGAGAAAAGACGGGAGTGCCGAAATAAAAATTGGCTCTTTACACACTCCAACTGCAATTACAAATCTTTCCAAGCGAGTGAAACTGTTTGCTATAGAAACGTTTTTAACATTGCATTTTTAAAACGGAGTTATTATAAAATCGTGTGGCTGAATTGGTAAGTGTGTGAACGCACAAGAAATAAGATGGGTACTTTTGGCTCCTACACGGTTCCCTCTTTAATATGAAATTTCACATGAATTTTATAGTAGGTAAAGGTAAAAAAGACAGTGGTTGAAAGACACAGTTTCTTTACCCCTCAGGCCAGATATGTTTTTCTGAGGTGAAATGATAAGGAAGTAGAAGAAAAGCTCCACACTGTTAAAAAATGTTCCTAATATAAAACCAGACTTTACCTTTCCAAATTGCGGTAAACACCGAATGTAGTGGAATATCTTCAGCGCTTTATATTACTAATACCTAACATAAAATTAAATTTGGAATTCGAAAATGTAAGAAAACTGGCTAAAAAATAATACTACACATTTTGAAAAAGGTAGTATTTATAATCCTGACCGTTATTTTTTTCCGTAATATTACGTTCTTGTTTTGTATGTACTTGTTTTTTAATGTAATGAATCCGAAACTATGAAAATGTGTTCAACCTTATAAAAAATGTGTTAAATAACGTCGTAAGTACGTCATTAAAAAGTACCACACTATAATTTTTATTTAAAAAATTTTTAAAAAGATTTAAAAACTCTTTTCCTCCTTTTTGTAATTATTTAGTTTTAATTTTAAAAAAAGTATTACAACACATATATACATCACTTTTAGCATTTGCTATCAGTAAAGTCAATGTAGTTGTGTGTGGATAAAGGTTTTGACTTTAATCTTAAGCCCGGGTTCGAATCTATGTAAAGTACCTGTATAAGTTTATATTCATATGATGATTAAGTAATTGAGGACATTAAAATGTTACATTACCATAAATAAAACAAAGTGTAATAAACTGGTTATAAATCTTTATTTTTTCACGTTTTTCCGCTTTGTTTATTGCCCTTTTTTTTCCTTGCCTGTTTTCTTTCTCAAATTTTGTTTGCCTGAAAAATATAATTTTTAACCCACGTAGTAAGTAATAACAACGGTTGTATGAATGTCATAATAGCTACACACGTGACAATTGGTCAGAGGATTGTGAATAACGTTTTAATCTTAATATTGTTTAACAGTCGAAAAACAACAATTACGTTGAAGCTGAGATTTTACGGCCGTATTTTACGTTCCTCGCAAGGTTTCGTATTTTACGGGCTCCAGTTATTTTACGCCTCATGTTGTAAGTCCCAGCTGCCAGTCCAAATGCCTGTTTTTTTACAGGTTTAATTTTTAACAGTGCAGGCTCGATGACATTTGGTCATAGAGAAGACGGAAGTGAAGCGCTGACAAAGACGGTCTTTCATGTGGTATTCATGCGAGTCGAGTTTTCCTATACGCAAATAATTGCTATTGAATATTTCTATAAGAATCATTTTATTTACCCTGACATTTATTTTAAAGCGATTTTATCCTAGAGGCGAATTCAATTTAGCCGTAGTGACTAAGTGGTCAAAGTAATTTAATGGTGAGGGAAATTGAAATGTTATGCTTGTAAAATTAAAAAACATGCCCTTTGTATTAATCATAGTCACGTTACTTTCGTATGAGTCAATGCCAAAACAGATAGAATTCTATGGTAGATCACTCTAACAGCGTATGCAATTTCCAAATGGGATTAGGTACGTACCAATCAAAGTCCATCTCCCAAATCCAGTTAATTGCGTTATAATACCCTCTGTTATATTATAGTTTTTTAGTATAATGGGGAAACGTTTGTTCATATCCAATTTTTGACGCATACTTTCCAATTCCGAATTTCCAATGAGAATCTGAAAATCATGGTATCATTTTTTAAAATTCGTTTTTTTTTGGGTGTTTATAAGAAGGGGAAACGTTTGTAATAAGGCCGGGGTAAAAAATAAAAGTGTTTAAAAAAATTGCTTCAAAATATATACCAATTCTGTTCGGTCGGTGGTTTTGCTCATAAGTATACCTAAAAGGTATAGTTTGGCCAATCTACGATCTATTGTTTAAGTATAATGGCTACAAGCACTCAAGGTCATCATTTACACATTGTCCGATTTTTGTTTAAAATGGTTAAATCGTTTCCTAAATAAGGAAATGTATTGTAGCACAGCAGGCGACAACATCCCGCTGAGCGATTGTTATGAGTGTCATTGGTCAAAAAAGAGTCTCCTTCACAGACTTTAGTGGCGGCTGTGGGGAAACATTGATATTCGTTCGGGTTTTATTATAATGTTTTAAAAGCAAAAATATGTGACCGTTTAGAAGTTTTTCTGTTGAACGGTTTTCGGTGGTAATAAAAGGACCATTTTAGACAAAAAAATCTACACTTCATCGATGTTTCTTGGGAAATGCGAATAACTGTCCGTGTTTTGAAATGCCAGCAGTGGTGGGGGACCTGATGTTGGTGTAATCCATGTACAGCTGGTTTGCTGTGTGGTATGTAGAGTCTGGTGTTTCCATTCACCTTTCACAAGTGAGACTTTTACAGATATGCCTGGGGATCTCCCATAGACCCTGTGGGACCCCAGCCATATTTGCCGTTAAGTATCATAAAAATGTCGTAAACAATGCAACTTATCTTATTTTGGGCTTCTGAACAGTAAGACGAACATTTGGCAACGACTTTTTAAACAAAGTGATGAATCCTGAAATTTTACCCCGCAATGCGACCTTGAACCTGTTGTGCCTTATAACGTCTTGAAACTATAACCCTCAAATTGGGCAAACTATACCTTTCCAGTGACGGCGAAGCAATTCACAGGTGACACATTATAGCCCAGGAACCCTGTTAAAAATGGTCAGCGCCCGCCTGCTATTTTTATGTAATCTGCATTTTATATTATGAGTTAGGGATTACCTATATAATAACCCACACAGCCTTCAGGTTAGAGGGTCAAAGTCTTGAGTTTGTAGAGTGAGACATAGGAAATCAAAAAGCGTCTTGTAATTTGCAATAACAAATTTTCTTCTATGAAATCAAAAGGAAAATCCATTATTTTATACATACAGTTCATTTCTTGATTATACAAATAGATATTGTGCATGCGTAAAAAAGCGTAAAAAGCTGCAAATCGTCTGCTAACCATTTATAAGCGTTTTCCCGTACCGCAATCAATACGTAAGTCCATTTTATGAGATATATTATATATGTCAAATCAGCACTCTGTGTAAACGTCTGTCTAAAGTTTTTTGTCCTACTTAATATCATTAAAATAAAACAAACGGGTCAACCATTTGCAAAATTTAGAGTGTATTAATTAGTTATTACTTTTTAAATTAATTTAGGCTTGTAATGGTACTTAGGTGTTGAAATGTTTGAAATGTGTGATTGTTATTTTTGACGTTATCAATTTGAGCTGAGATTAATATACCTATTAGACTAATTTACCAATTAGACTAATATACCTATTAGGCTGATATACCTATTAGACTAATATGCCTATTAGACCAAAAAGAAATAAAATAAGACTAATATACATATTAGTCTCAGATTTGAGCGAAATAATAGATATTCGGTAAGTGTTTGTCATAGCTCATTGTTAAAATGTGTGATTAATATTTTTTAATGTTTCAAACAGCTGGTGGGAAATTTTCATGTGTGAAATAATAATTGTAAACACCCACCAATATGTATTCAGATGCCTAGATTGAATATGTTTGGCTCGACATGGTTAGAAATGGATGGGATTTTTGGATATGTTTCATTTTTAAGTATTAAGGATAAATACATGCACATGTTGCTCATAAAGTTGGAATAAAATATTTTGTACCACTTTTTATGAAATGATTCTTACAGTGTGAGTTATTTATGATATCCAGGTGTATATCGTCACACTACTTGATTGATCAGTCTCTTCCGAACATATCACCACGAACGTAGCCCACAATTAACCCTTCACGAACCGTGTCCTTAGCCTGAAAGGAAAATGGGGTATTTGAACGGCAGATTTAAGGATTTTGCTACAATTTGTTCACATCAGTCAGTTTTACAGATAACACATTTTGGGTGATTTTATGCATCGAAATGTTCAACAGTACTGTTTTAAATGTCAATCAGTCACTAATATCGAGTATGGCCACCACTGGCATGAATCAGTGCGTCAAGACGTCGCGGCATACTGTCCACAAGGTTGTTTATGATGTCAATGGGTAGAGCGTCCCACTCATCGGTCAGACCCTGAACTACTTCTGTAGATTTTGAGGAAGATTGTCCCTGTCATTGATGGCTCGGTCTAAGGCATCCCAGGCATGCTCGATAGGATTCATATCAGGGGAGGCAAGCAGGCCATGGTATCTGCTCCACCTCCTCTGTCTCAATAAATTGTCTCACTACAGCGGCCCTGTGCGGCGTGGCGTTGTTGTCTTGCAGCCGAAAATTGTTTCATAAACCATTCTGCAAGTGGCAGCAGTGGTTTTCCGAATGTCCCGGTACCCGACGGGCCGGTTAATGTTTATCTGGCCACCACCGTAACGTTTTACTAAGAATGAACACTGGTACAACCCTCATGAGCCGCTTACACCTTGAGTCGATCCTGAATACGTCTCTCGGAGGTTCTCACCACGTATCGACGAACCCTTTGATGGTAAGGAATATAGCGACTCTAGTCCATAAAGACAAAATGTCGCCAGTATCCGAACTATATCTTCTGTGCTCCCTAGCCAAGCGAATTCGAGCAACTCTTTGGTGAACGGTCGGCGTGGATTTGAAGCAGGGACAGGAACAAACAACAGGACTTCTGGTCTTTGTATGGCTCCCAACAAAAGGCATTGTACTTAAAAGTCTGACTCAGAGATTCGAAATATTATTTTTTTTGTGTAATAATGAAAATAGTCACTAGAACTAAAGATAGTAACCTAAAATGCACCAAGTCCGAAAATTTGAGAGAATCGGATTTTTCGTTTTGATGCAGTAAACATTTATGTTTAGTATTAGGTCCCATAGGGATACTGTGTATAACAAAAAATTCCGGATCCGGAATTTAAAACAAAGTTGTGATTTTCATATGAAGGAATTTCGATTTTTATTTAAGCTTAGCATTCCACAGTATATGGCACAGCATTATGTATGCTAAAAACACGATTTTTTTTTGGAATTGGGCGCCCCCTCCGGAGGGAAGGGAAATCTTAGTCGGCCTTTAATTCAAAATTATGCCTTGGAGTCACTTCACCTGGGTAGGGGGACTCATAATGTAATCATTCACCTACTCTAAGAGTTTTCTAATATGATTACTGATGGAGTTCAAATAGAACAGTGGCGTAACCAGACCTTTACAAATGGGGGGGCTGAAGGGGTTGCCAAGACTTTTTGTTGAGGGCGGCAAAATTTGGGTCCTTCTCCATGACCTGACAAAAGGTCAGTTCATTTGGGGGGGCAGGCCACGGGGGGGCCTGGTTTTTGTTTGGGGGGGCTCTCGCCCCCACTGCCCTCCGCTTGGTTTACGCCACTGTGAAAAGAAATAGTTTTGAAAACAAGAAATTTTCAAACGTTATGAACAAAGTTATATTATTCAAGTTCAAGTTCATTTTATTTAGCATTTTATGGGGTTTAAGTCAGTAAACCCACTAACAAAACTACCATGGAACACATGGCAAAAATCACATATTTGTTAGCCCAAGAACACACTTTAAAAATGAATTTGATGCAGGAAGAAAACCTTGGTTGCCAAGATTGTATATGTGTTTGTACAAAAATACTGTCTTCCACATGTACCATGTTCGTGGCTACAGCTGAAAGGGCTCAGTTCAAAACAAAAAGTGGGACACCCTATGCATTATGTTAGTTTAGTTTAGTGGAGTGGTAAAGGCGTGCGTGGCTATCGAAAAAACACCAGTATGTGTAAAATATGGAGGTATTTATGGCATTGTGTTTTCTGCATTGCTTGTGCAAAGAAGCACTTCTCGAATCGGCAAGAGTGTCAGTTACATGTATACCCCTTCGGAAGTTTATTCTAATTTTTTGACATAAGGTTAAGGGTTTTTTTGTTAGTATAGGCCATAAATAGAAATAAAAGGGGGTACATATTGAACTCTTTCCTCGATTCAACGTTACACAACTGTAATAATTTGATATCAAGAGCAAAATTATAGATTTGTTAAGGTAGGGTTTTGTGTTATGTGTGGCCATATCATAAAACAATTTTTCCTGTAGAATATAAAAACGGTATATATGGAACTCTTTACCTCGATTCAACGCTTAACAAACGGTCATTTGGCTAATGTGATGAAGGGCCCAATTAGACTTAAAAAAGAGTAGGAATACAAAGTCTGTCGTGACAGTGTGATTGTATATACTATTAGTCACTATTCAAGATCTATTGAATTTATTGATAAACATTTGCCGCGGCGGATTTCGAATAATTATTTTTACTTTAAATATCAATGGACAGAGGTCTCATACATTACTTTTCATAAAAAATAACTACCACCTTCTAAAATGTCAATGCCACTAGATTTTGACTGTGCAATGCTTTTGATCTGTATTTACAAATATTACATAGCGCGTACATTTCGAGTACCCATAAGCTACCCCCCGCTTACGGTTACTATATCGAGGGTCCCAGTCGTGTGTATTCATCTACTTACAATTTCCTACGATCTTGGTCAAACTATCTTGGGGAACACATTAGCCATTTTAACTTGATTACTTAAGCTGTATTTCTCAAACCAGGATAATTATGAAATCATGGTAATTTGTCTTAGGAAGATTGAAGCCCTAACGGTTCATGCACTCCATCATAAAATGGATCTCGAGACTGCTTAATGAGAATAATGCAGGAATTTTGAACAAATTAGCGACTTATTGATTTAATTGGTGGCAAAGAATTTTTATTGAAAATGGAGTGTAACATCACCGATGTAAAACAAATTATTAATAAATAACTGAATTCCAAAAATTCCATCAAAATCTAATAAGAGTCATGGTGTTTGTTAAAAGAAAAAAAGTAACACACACCAAACTTCCTCTGAGTGTGGGAGGCTCCAAAACCAATTTTGTGGGACAATATTAATGTTAAATTTGGAACAAAGTACTGATGTTTAATAAGCGGGATAAAGCAGGTATTGTGTATTATAAACTTGGAGGAGTTGTCACATATTGTAAAATGCCCACATTTATATCTTTAATTTGCAAAAATTAAAGATGCTTTATTAAACAATTACAAGATTCAAATTAAAAATAACAACGTTAATCTCTGTATTCCTGATAACCAATTAATGATTAATTTAAAAAAAAAACATATGTCTATTCACTTTTCGAAAATGAATACAAAACAACATTTTATAGAATCCAGAGATGGACCATTGATGCAGACACTGATCATGAAACCCAGAATGGAAAAAGTATCTGGAAGGAAATCAACATTTGTCACAGAATAAAAAAATCAGGTGGGAAGAGAATTGCAATTTATATTTTTATTATGTTATTCCGTTGCAAAATGACTTTATTTCAATGCAAATTGACTGATTCAAACAGGTTAGAATAGGGGACATTTGTCCTTCTCTGCGGTGTTTGTTGTCCCCATCGAGGGGCTAAGGGGAAACCAAGTGACATCCATCATAAATTATTAAAATCATTATAACCGTATGTCCCGCAAATAAAAACTGGCCACATTTTCTTGGAAATGAAATAGACTGTAAATTCAATTAATTTCCCCCAGTATCAGTGACCAATAGATACAATAGACTTCAGCAAAACAATGGAGCTAGATAATCGAGTACCGACCCAAGTATGTGGTATAGTTGAAAAACAACGTCAGATTCCGTTTCATCTGGGAGTGAAGTACCATTGTTATATTGTCTCGCGGGTGAAGAGAGTCAGGTGTTACCGAATTTAGACGAAGGATTTTAATGACGTAAAAACAACATACTTATCCTCATTCACATATAAGTAAATCTGAGCTTCAAGGTGCGTGTTCAATTAACTTTGGACCATAGTTTTCATCATTCGAAAAGAAGAAAGACAAAACAAAATCCTGACAAGAATGTTGGCTGGGTAAAGTTTGATCCTAAACAAAACTTTGTGCAGAATTAAGATCCGTAACTTATTGCGTAACTACATGTCTATTAATTTAACGCTGTTTTCAGATTAAAACTTAGGCTCAACGACCTATATCACAATGTAAACTGGTTAGTTATTGAAAGAGGACGGGTAATTTGTTACTCAACACGAATGTGTAGGTGATAACAACTGACTATAACAATGGCTCCGCAGACCGGGCCCATTGTAATATTTTTAGGTTATGGTTTGCTGAAGTATATACATATCCATTTGTCACTGATATTGGGAAAGAAATGAGGTGATATTTTATTCATTTACAAGAAAATGTGCCAGTTTTACGCGGGAAACAGACAGGTATATGATTTAATCATTTATTATGAAATTACACTTGGTTTTCCCTTAGCCCCACGATGGGGGACAAATAATTTGTTATATAGTTGGTTGTGGGTCTACGCCAAATAGTCTATGTGTGAATTAGGTCCTATATAGATTATCACTCTTTATGAGTGTAGCAGGGTTGGCGATTTTTAGTATGGATAGCAGCTGATATCCCAAGTGTTAACATAGATTGTGAATAAACTGAAGTTAATTATAGCGGAATGAGTTAGCGGGACATCAGGTAGTAAATTGCAGCAGACTTCTGATATCTCCTCATGTTTGCCGTATCTTCATTATATAAGGTAAGATACATACAACACAACTAGAAAAATACAACAAGTAAACTTGCATGATCCCATGGCAAGATGGCAGTATGGAACATGAGACTCAGAGGACTGTGGACCTGGTCATGACCATTTGACATCATCCAGATATGAAGGAAAACCTATTGCACCTTATAAACCCAAGTCTGGTTGTCATCGGACTTCACATTTCGAAGACGACCTGAAAAACGAAAACCTAAACAAACACCTAACCAAAACTTAAACCAAACTGGAGCATACATACGGACATGCGCGGTATCGCAAAATCCCCATTCGCTTTTAAAGCCAGGGGGATAAAAAGGAATTCACCATATTTTATATTCGTAATGACTTTAGGAAATGTAATCAAATTCTAATTAATTCAACTAACAATAATTGTATAAAAAGATCGTTAAATGGCAACAAGTACTTAATTTATCTTTCACTTTAACACTGTTGTAAAATATGAAATTGTTTGCAAACAATAGTGACCCGACCTGGAGTTACAGCTGGAAGTTACAAGTAAGTAATGAACCAATGAGTATATACTAGTTAAAATTAAGCGCATGCAAACAGATAACCGAATACACAACAAAACAAACAAGAGGAAGATTTACATTATCCAGTATCAAGTAAAGACATTTTTCTTGTAATGCACTTTTTTATGAAATCGCAGTTTCATGTCAAAAATAAGCTGTTTTGTCATTCAGGGTGAGACTCAATAATCAACAATATAAACAGTCTGTACGTCTAATTCATTCAAGCAATAAGCATTGAATAATGGATTAGCCCTAATGAATTACGATAAAAAATTACATAATGATCAATGGAACCATTTAAGCATCAAATCAAAGTATTCCTTTGAACCAAGTAACAGGTGGGTAATTCTAAGACGTGTAATGATGTAAAATTAGATCTGAATTAGGTATAGTGTATTTGATGAATGTAAAGCTTACATTAATCAGTATCAAGTAAAGACATTTTTCTTGTATATTGCACTTTTTTATGAAATGCCAGTTTCATGTCAAAAATAAGCTTGTTTTGTCATTCAGGGTGAGACTCAATAATCAACAATATAAACAGTCTGTACGTCTAATTCATTCAAGCAATAAGCATTGAATAATGGATTAGCCCTAATGAATTACGATAAAAAATTACATAATGATCAATGGAACCATTTAAGCATCAAATCAAAGTATTCCTTTGAACCAAGTAACAGGTGGGTAATTCTAAGACGTGTAATGATGTAAAATTAGATCTGAATTAGGTATAGTGTATTTGATGAATGTAAAGCTTACATTAATCAGTATCAAGTAAAGACATTTTTCTTGTATATTGCACTTTTTTATGAAATGCCAGTTTCATGTCAAAAATAAGCTTGTTTTGTCATTCAGGGTGAGACTCAATAATCAACAATATAAACAGTCTGTACGTCTAATTCATTCAAGCAATAAGCATTGAATAATGGATTAGCCCTAATGAATTACGATAAAAAATTACATAATGATCAATGGAACCATTTAAGCATCAAATCAAGGTATTCCTTTGAACCAAGTAACAGGTGGGTAATTCTAAGACGTGTAATGATGTAAAATTAGATCTGAATTAGGTATAGTGTATTTGATGAATGTAAAGCTTACATTTTATTGTTTGTTTGTTTGTCTGCGTATTTGTCTTGCTTATTTATATCTTTGCCTATGCGTTAATGTTTTAGGCTTATTTACTTCAGAATGCAATGAATAAAAACAAAGGAAATGTAAAGTGCCACTTTTTCTGAAAACGTCATTAAAAAAAAACAAAAGGAGTGTGTATTGATACCAAAAGTGTTTTTGAAACGCAGCAACCTTTGTGACAGAGGCAAACGTTTCCCATTCTTCATAAAGTTTTCTAAGCATCCAGTTCCAAGTAAAGTTATGCAATATTTGTCCTTAAATTTTAGGGGAGAGGGATTTTATTTTGGGAACCCCTTACGTCAAATATATTTTTCGTCCAATTTGAAAATCTTCTTTCTTCTCTCTGAGTTTAGGCAAGTTAAGTGACTTCTTCTGTTGCTTGATGAATTTAAGTCTCGAGAAATTTGTACCGCGATGTGTATACACGCTCTCATCATTCTGTGATCACTGACAATATCTTCTCTTGTTATCACTTCACAGTTTTCACAATTCCTCTTTGATTACACAAAATGAAGTCTATTTGGGTATTGGAGCGCCCCTTTGGGCTTCCCCATGTCCAATATCTATTTGCATTGTTTTGTTTTTTCGAGGACACATGTGGTGCAGTTGGATCAGCGTTCGTCGCATAAGCCTGTGGGTTCGAGCCCCGCTGTCGCCGATGTGTTGTGCACTTGGGCAAGGCGCTTTACCTCGCTTGCCTCTCTCCACCCAGGAGTATAAATGGGTACCGACATATGCTGGGAATGTAAAAGAGACTCCCTGTGCGGGAGGAGTGGCGAACCCCCAGCAACATTATAAGATGGAATCTGGCCAAAACGACAGAGAGATGGGCATTTCGCCTGTGGGCGCACCATTTCCATTACATTGTTTTCATGAAACATGTATTTTGCAATCACAAGCTTGCGTTGAGCAGCAAATCCTGGCAAGGTTTCTCCTCTTCTATTTCTTTCACCTATTCAAAATTTCCCTATTTTCTTCTTCTTGCTGTTTTCCAACATTCGCATTGCAATCGCCCATAACTGTTGAATATATTGATTTGTGACCAGACCTGGAGTACAGCTGGGAGTACAAGTTAAGTAACTGAACAATGAGTATCATCCCTAGTAAAACTTTAGCGCATAGGCAAACAGATAAACGAATAAGACAAATACGCAGACAAACAAGATGTAAGCTTTACATTAATCAGTATCAAGTAAAGACATTTTTCTTGTATATTGCACTTTTTTTTTTATGAAATGCCAGTTTCATGTCAAAAATAAGCTTAATTGTTTTGTCATTCAGGGTGAGACTCAATAATCAACGATATATACAGTCTGTACGTCTAATTCATTCAAGCAATAAGCATTGAATAATGGATTAGCCCTAATGAATTACGATAAAAAAATTACATAATGATCAATGGAACCATTTAAGCATCAAATCAAAGTATTCCTTTGAACCAAGTAACAGGTGGGTAATTCTAAGACGTGTAATGATGTAAAATTAGATCTGAATAAGGTATAGTGTATTTGATGAATGTAAAGCTTACATCTTATTGTTTGTTTGTTTGTCTGCGTATTTGTCTTGCTTATTTATATCTCTGCCTATGTGTTAATGTTTTACGGTTATTTACTTCAGAATGCAATGAATAAAAACAAAGGAAATGTAAAGTGCCACTTTTCTAAAAACGTCATTTAAAAAAAAAAGAGTGTGTGTTGATACCAAAAGTGTTTTTGAAACGCAGCAAGCTTTGTGACAGAGGCAAACGTTTCCCTTTCTTCATAAAGTTTTCTAAGCATCCAGTTCCAAGTAAAGTTATGCAATATTTGTCCTTAAATTTTAGGGGAGAGGGATTTTATTTTGGGAACCCCTTACGTCAAATATATTTTTCCGTCCAATTTGAAAATCTTCTTTCTTCACTCTGAGTTTAAGCAAGTTAAGTGTCTTCTTCTGTTTCTTGATGAATTTAAGTCTCGAGAAATTTGTACCCCGATGTGTATACACGCTCTCAGCATTCTGTGATCACTGACAATATCTTCTCTTGTTATCACTTCACAGTTTTTCACAATTCCTCTTTGATTACACAAAATGAAGTATTTGGGTATTGGAGCGCCCCTTTGGGCTTCCCCATGTCCAATATCTATTTGCATTGTTTTGTTTTTTCGAGGACACATGTGGTGCAGTTGGATCAGCGTTCGTCGCATAAGCCTGTGGGTTCGAGCCCCGCTGTCGCCGATGTGTTGTGCACTTGGGCAAGGCGCTTTACCTCGCTTGCCTCTCTCCACCCAGGAGTATAAATGGGTACCGGCATATGCTGGGAATGTAAAAGAGACTCGCTGTGCGGGAGGAGTGGCGAACCCCCCAGCAACATTATAAGATGGAGTCTGGCCAAAACGACAGAGAGATGGGCACTTCGCCTTTGGGCGCACCATTTCCATTACATTGTTTTCATGAAACATGTATTTTGCAATCACAAGCTTGCGTTGAGCAGCAAATCCTGGCAAGGTTTCGCCTCTTCTATTTCTTTCACCTATTCCAAATTTCCCTATTTTCTTCTTCTTGCTTTTTTCCAACATTCGCATTGCAATCGCCCATAACTGTTGAATATATTGATTTGTGCTCGTCCAGTGCTTTCGAGATGTCTTCATAAAACAGTCGATACGGCTGATAGTGGGCAAAGCGATGCAAAATATTGAGTAAATTGCCTCATTTGCTGTTCAAATGTCATTTAATTGCGATTGTATGAGATTGTATCACTATTGCATTTTCAGACATCTCAAGCATTTTTATTAGATAACAAGTGCAGCCAAATTTTTTTAGCCTTTCTCAAATTCTTTTTTTTAGTCTTTCTGTCTCAAACTCTTGCTCTCCAATATCATGCTGGAAGTACAAGCTAAATTCACCAAATAACCAGATTTTCAACATATGGTGGTAACCTGATACTTTTTTTAAGTTATAAATGACTAAACATAGAGTACATCGAAATGCCCAGTACGAGATACTCTATGGTCGGTACGGATGATAGTGAAATTGATGAGCGCGGAATAAATTGCCTCAAATTTTCTGTTCAAATGGTATTTAGTTTTGAGAAAGCATATCGGCCTACCAAGTCAATCGTGAAATAACACACTTTCAACCTTACCAAAATATGTAATTTTCTTTGTGTTTTAAAAAGAGCATCGATAAGATATCTTATTTCCAAAAATTAATTTGAATCGGATATACCATTTTAACGTGAGTGTATAAGTTACTGTACAAATTATTGTCAGGTGTCATGAAATAGTGTCCCTGTGACTGATTGTCCTACCTATTGTGTTCTTCATTGTTTGCTGCACGCATCATTTCTTTCAGCACCATACCCTATAGCCTCGTCTACAAGGTCACGGTTTATCCGTATATGTTGACATTGTAGCTTGGACACTTTCTCATTGAGGACTCTTAGTTTGTTTCGATACACCGGGCGGTAGCGTAAAAATCCATGGTTTTATCATCTGAATGAGGAAGAGTTTGGATAAAATATTGAAATGAAGAAAATACAAGCTTTTGAAATGATACCGAAATCTCAGGTTTGATGGTGTAAGCAGGGCCATACGCAGGATTTATTTATGGGGATGGGTGCTGGACTAAAAATGTGACCTTTTTTGTAAAATTGGACCTAACTGCCCCCTGAAATGGACCTTTTAACTTTTTTGAACAATGAAACAAATCAGCAAAAAGTGTAACTTTTTGCCCTTAGCTTTTGGTGGAATTTGGGGCGGAGGGGGTGCGACCGCATCGCCGTACCCCCTCCCTGCGTACGGCTCTGGATGTAGGTAATTCACAGCCCAACAGAGTTTTTGGTGACTTTGGTTTGAGAGTTGATTTTAGGTAATTTGGGGTCGCTAATTTCAAAAACAGCATTAGTTTTTGCCTAACACGTCAAAGTTTCACTCTATGGTATACCCCCACTTCTGTGAGAGGGGTGTATTACCCAGGTCCAGAAAGTTACTAAATCACATGAACCCAATTCAAAGTCAAAGGTAAATGCATAAATATTGCTATAATAATCATAGCTATATAAAGGCACACCAGATTAAGTCTTAATTTGGCAAGAAGACTTGCCTTAGCATGTTGTGGAAAAAAAAAAATTGTTTCAAACCCCCTCCAAGTTTTTCTCTAGGTGCAAAAAAAGAGGTGTGACATAAATGTGTTCTATTATAGTGTTCCCAGAGGTTTCACCATATGTCACAGAAAAAAAAAAACTTGACGTAATAGGGAAAAACTGATGCCATTTTTGAAATCAGCAACCCCAAATTAGTTTAAAACAACTCTTAAATCTAAGTCACCAGAAAAAAAGTTTAATTTTGTAGGCCAGGGAGGTAGGATATTTAATGCGCAGCTCCTATTTCCGAAAATCGGCTCAAGATGTTTGAAACCACTGGACAACTTGGTTGTTCTAGCTAGAGTAGCCTGCAGCTACCGCGATTTTTTTTGGGGGGGGGGGCAAAACCAACAACACACATCACCAAATGGAAAATTATTATTCAAAACACCAATAGAAAGGGAAGAAGGAGGTGAATCATTAGTACAAGTTTATTCCGCCAGTTCCTTAAAATCTACACGTAAATAGGCAAACAATGATTAAAATTATTAGTTAAATCTTTTTACCTGCAGTAGGAGTGATCTTCATATGTGTGAAAGTATTAGATTGCACAATTATCTTCAACAAATAATATGAAGTGCACACACCGCCATGTGTCCATCACTAAACACATCAAGGGAGTTTCCCATCACCAAGCACGAATATTTCATGATATCGGTTACATATGTTATCCTTTTTTCAATTGATTAAATGACGGGATTCCAGGAAGGCTTCATTGACAAAAAATAATGAAGAAATTACTGCAAATAGCATAGTGGGCGTTCTAAATTGCAACGGAATATATTTGTTAGGCTCACTGAAGTAGTTACAAGGACATTTGATACCCTTTATTATGCACATCTAGCCATGTATTAATTTTGTCATTCTTAGCTCTGCGCTTGTTTTATCGGAAAGGTTTACATCCTACCTATTGTGTTTTACACATTTCATATTTCGTAAAGTACATCGACTTTGTGGAATGATTTAGAAAGAAAGTAAGAAAGGAAGATGGAAATAAATAAAAAAGAAGATGGAAAGAATGTATGAGAGAGAAACACGCGAACTGACAGAAGATAAAGGAAGAATCAAACAGTTGAATACAGAGATATGCAAAGGCAAGATAAAAATATTTAAAGATAGATATTATTGAATCAAGTTTTTGAATGTATTCAGAATGAACAAAATAATATTGAATCGTGAACAATTTTAGATTGTTTTTAACATTTCTAAAATGACTGGGGATGTCACTTGTAGATGTAGATGTACGTACAGTTTCTTTGCTTTGTAATAAAGCCCTAAATTGCATAGTAGATTTCAGCGATCGTGTCACCTCATTAGTTTTAGACCAGTTGATGGCTTGTCAGAGGTGAGACACTTTTGTTGGATAAAAGCCAAATAGCTTGCGAAATGGAATTAGATCGTAAGAGAAAACATGTCTGAAACTCAAACACTTCAAAGGTACTAACCACAGTAGAATAAATCCAAACTTTGATTCATAGTAATGAATACGGTTATGTTCACTTAACCAAATCTTCAGGTTGCTTTATTGCTTTATTTATTTTGTAACACGGTTTACCAAGGGGGGGGGGGGGGGTGGTTACCAACCCCCTCGAGAATTCGTTATAAAGCACCCTATGCTTATGATTTTGAGACCAGTGGATAGCTATGGTCCTCCTCTTTCCATTGATACCAAAATAAGTACCAACATATCTAGTATGGCGTCACAATGACGTCATCAAGTCCTCGAGTCGGCAAAATTGGCATTTTCCACAGAAAATAGGCGAAAATCCAATTTTGCGTTATAAAACGTAGGAATATCGGATTTTCATGCGGTTTTCAGCTCTAAATGATGCAAATTGGCTAGTTTTACATAAATATGGAGTTTTAGAGCCATACTGTGCATAATATTTTCAAAAATGCAACATAAAATATCCTTGGGTGGCAACCACCCCCCTACCCTTCGACTTTGACGGCATACCCTAACCCCGGTGAAGGTGCTACCTTCACATTTTTTTCGCTAAAAATGCCCGGAAAGGATGAGAGAACGATTACCTAGAAGCTTTTTACGAAAGTTTTTGGCATTTTAGCGCACTGGAGCGAAGTTCACTAGGGGGATGGTAACCACCCCCCCCCCCCTTGGTAAGACGAGGGTTAAACTACTTTTATTGTAGAAAATGAGTCAGTTGTGCTCCTCGTTACAATTTTATGCAGAGGCAAGAGCATTTTCAGAAAAAAAACGACGCAGATTTTTGAAACCGCTTGTATGCTTATTAAGAATACTTACCGATGTATTTAATCGGGATGGGTATGTTCGTGTGGGTATGTTCGTGTCACTTTGTTTGCAGTGAATGTGTTTGCAGTAATTGCTAGAGTAGCGCTGATAACGAAAACTCAATTGAACACAAAGAATTCGCATAGGCGCAATGTTTCTTCCATAACCAGTTTCTTCTCGAAATTAATTGTAGCAGGTGACTTTACAATAAGATCAATGTTATTAACTTATAATGTGCTAAATGATGTAGCAAAATGTTTTTGTTACGTACAGGTTACAATCGGTCATTTCCGAAGGACACATGGAATAGCATTAAAGTATTCGTCAGTCCTGCGCGATGAAGTTGGATAACCAACATGAACATCACGAGTTCTATCTATTGATTTCAAAAATAGATTAAAGGTGCATTTCGTGATTTCAGCACCTTCTGTTTTATTCATTTATCACTAGATATCCTTGAGAAAAGCTTATTCTCAAAATTTGAGCTGATCCCGATCTTGCGGTTTTGTGTTATGAGCTATTGCTCGTTTCCCACGGTCCCATTGGCTACTGTGCTGTAATTTCTGTCCGTTAAATACAACATTGCGAATTTCTTACAGATGCGACCGAATTTGCACGTAAGATTGGGTACACGTGGATTACTAAGGCTAACGGTTCAGATGATGTAAAAATCTCAACATTTTTAAGGTAAGTCGGGGGGACGAGGCTGTAGATCACGAAATGCCGCTTTAAAGTATGAGTTAGATTTCTTAATACTTCCATGTTCAAACTACTTGACCTTTGTACGGTTTCGCCATTTGTGGAGAGAGCCTAGAACCGGAAGCAATATGAATGGGAACATTTTACACAGCAGGTCAAGCAAAAGGTTAAAGGTTAAACAACTCACCTGTACACATTATTTTATGGAAAAACTGACAACTTCAAGCATGTTTCTTTCACATTTTAAAACTCTCACAGACGAAATACAACTATATCAGGCAAAAGTACAGGCCATATCACCAAATGACTGAATTTTCAATATAATGGTGACGAGAAAGTATTTTGGTTATCAATCGCAAAACGCAAATCACGAGATGCTCTGTAGTCGGTGCGGCTCATTGTGGGCCAATAGAGATGAAATTGATGAGCGCGGAGTAAATTGCCTCAAATTAGGTGTCTAAATGCCCTTTAATTTCAGAAAACATACCGGTCTGCTATGTAAATCATGAAATTACATCACTTTCTTAATATAACAAATGCACCTTCACACGTTTTAAAGCAATTTTTCAGATGCCATGTAAGAAGTAGTACACCCAAGATTTCTTTTTTGTGTCGTCTGCAAGAGAGCACGTGGGGATTGCTCCGGGGATTGCTCTGGTAGTGTGTCTGCGTATCTGTGTGGTCTGTGGTCAAAATGTTAACCCTAAACATATTGCCCGCCGTTTTCCACATACATGCACGCTTTTTCATGTCATTTGTATGTAATGGTCCTTGGGTAGTCCACATAGAGTTACCCTTCTCACGAGTGGGGTCAAAGGCTATCTACAGATCATTAGAGGTAATTTCACCAAAATGGTCAGAATTATAAAATTGCTTGGTGTATCCACTTATCTCGATCGTTTTTCATGACACTTAAGATACAATGTCCCTTGGGTTGTGTCCCATAAGTTGATGACCTCATGTGACCTTGGTGACATCACGTAACCTTTGCAGTCCCAAAAAGGTCAGAATTATAAAATTGTTAGGTCTATCTACATCGATTTTCATGACACTTTGGATATAATGGTCTTTGGGTAGTGTCTCACATATTGGTGACCTCATGTGACCTTGGTGGCATCATGTGACCTTTGTCCCAAGGCAAACTATGCTTTTTTAATCCTTGAAAGGCAATGAACATGCTGGTATACTTTTTCAAACACGTTTCTTTTCGATGTTTTAACCCCTGTATAACCTTAACCCCTTTTAAACTACATTTTCCACTCCTTTGGTTTCACTTTTATTACGCTGTTCTTAAAGGTACTTGCTCCGATCGTGTTTGGGATCCCCCTGATTTACCAGGAAGTAGTATCAATTTTGATATCAGACGAAAGGCCATATTTGTCTCATTGTTGTCCTGAAATTTCAGCTTTCCAATCCGTTTCTTTCTCAAGATACAGATACAAACTTCAATACAATTCTGAAGAAGTTTTTTCTGTCAGAGTTTAAGTTAAGTCATCATTTTGATGTAATTTAACTGGCCTAGGTATTCCAACAGTACCAAATGAAGATGCCAAAAAGGATCAGGTCAGGAGTTGGGAGAGGCAAATTTTGTCAAAGGTGGACCTAAATTTTGACTTTTTCCTCGGCACAAACATGGCAAAAAATATTTTGTTCTTGCTAGACATATAGACTTTGACCTTTGCGACGGGTACCCCCCGGCTAGGGCTTGGAGGCTAAGCAATAGTGTGTAATGGTTGACTGTTAGCTTCCCGGAAAATGCAGGAAAATGTTTCATGTATTTTGGTTTATGTCCAAATGCTATGTAATATATGTTTCAATCCCAATTTGTTGCTTCAACCTTTTATCATTAAGCCAATTGCAAAAGCAATAGACCATATCAAACGATATCACCGACTAGGTTACATACATTTCGTGATACAAAAGTGGCTGTATTTTGGTTTTTCAAAACATTTGTTATCAACTATCGCAGACTTTTGCTCCAAGCAATGCATTGGAAGGATGGAAAGAAAGTTGAATAAAATACACATTACAATCTATCTATATGTTGAAATTCTTTAGAATAAAGGTGATTTTCATGTGAAAACAACAGAAAGTAAGAAGGTGGGCGTTACCTTAGGGCGAGACTAAATCTGTATCAATCCTCACATTATAGGCATGGATCAATGTAGATTTCAATCGCACCCATTGCAAGTAACAACAACACAACCTGAACAACTATTACATTGAAGTAACCCATTACGCTTGTGCAGTATCCTCTCTGGCTGTCTATGAAACTATTTCATTTTAAGATCGTGTTCTATTACTTAAGGCAAGAATGCAATAGAGGTTTTATCAGTTCACATCCTTCAGGTAACGTAAAATAAGTATTGTTTAAACAAATAAGGCAGTGATGATAAAATGCAAAGATGCACGCTAGCAACATAGAGGGTATCCAAAAGTCGCGCTACCATTTTCATCATTATATCTTCACGGCTAAAATTAAAACATACTTAAAAATAACAAATTTGGAGAATAAAAGTTTCACCAGTTTCCTTTTCATAAACCTTACCAATGAACTGTTAACATTTTGTCACATTTATAGTGTAGCGGATTATATGGGTTCCCATGCACCCCCTTAAAAACTAAATTCTAACATGATTTTTAGAATCTTTACAACATCTCCTTAAATAATTTTGATGTTACCAAAACCAAATATTGTCCGACGGGGTTGAAAAGTATCTCAAATGATTCGTCTCATCATAGGAAATCAGAAAATATATAGTTTGGCATATCTGTGATGTTTAGTTTTAAAAAATCTTCCATTATCCTGCATTTTCATTTTGCTGTTACTGCTCTTTTAAAGTTTAAAAGAAGGCAAAAATAACATCGTTCAGCAAAAAAAAAGTTTTATGTCGAAACTAAAACAATTCCATCGATTAAACGTGAACCTTACAGCCATTTCAGAATTGACCGAGTGCGGCTGAAACTATTCGTTCTGTGGATAACTAAATTATTGACATATAATGAAATGAGCTTAAGGAGGCACTGTAAAAATATGGAGTAAAAAGGGGAACGCTCTGTAAAAAAGAGTAAAATCTTACTCGAAATGGAGTAAAAATGGAGTGAAATTTACTCCATTTCGAGTAAGATCTTACTCTTTTTTTACAGAGCGTTCCCCTTTTTACTCCATATTTTTTACAGTGTAGTGAGGTTTTAAATGCATCTTTAGAAAACTAAGAGTAGAGCTGATATAAAAGCACATTTGTACACCAGGCAGGACATTATTGCTTCTCATTATGTTTGAATGTGTGTATTCTCTCATGAAGCATTTTTAAAATCGCTTGTCCGCAGAAAAACAATAGACCGTATTCAATAGGCAGCCATGTTGGTGGACAAGATAGACGCATTCCAGTACTACAATACATTCACCTGTCAATGATCCCTGTGCAATCGCTAAACATGGATCGATTGACAGCTTAATGTATTGTAGTTCTGGAATGTATGCATCTTGTCCACCAACATATCTGGTGGCTGACGTCATATTGAATACGGTCTATTAGAAATGGTCGAGCCCTGCTACCACGCCGGGCCTTTTCCATGGGTTGAAAAAAAAAAAAAAAAAAAATGATTTTTAGAATCTTTACAACATCTCCTTAAATAATTTTGATGTTACCAAAACCAAATATTGTCCGACGGGGTTGAAAAGTATCTCAAATGATTCGTCTCATCATAGGAAATCAGAAAATATATAGTTTGGCATATCTGTGATGTTTAGTTTTAAAAAATCTTCCATTATCCTGCATTTTCATTTTGCTGTTACTGCTCTTTTAAAGTTTAAAAGAAGGCAAAAATAACATCGTTCAGCAAAAAAAAAGTTTTATGTCGAAACTAAAACAATTCCATCGATTAAACGTGAACCTTACAGCCATTTCAGAATTGACCGAGTGCGGCTGAAACTATTCGTTCTGTGGATAACTAAATTATTGACATATAATGAAATGAGCTTAAGGAGGCACTGTAAAAATATGGAGTAAAAAGGGGAACGCTCTGTAAAAAAGAGTAAAAATCTTTTTTTTTTTTTTTTTTAAAAATTCAAAAATTTACTCCATTCGAGTAAGATCTTACTCTTTTTTTACAGAGCGTTCCCCTTTTTACTCCATATTTTTTACAGTGTAGTGAGGTTTTAAATGCATCTTTAGAAAACTAAGAGTAGAGCTGATATAAAAGCACATTTGTACACCAGGCAGGACATTATTGCTTCTCATTATGTTTGAATGTGTGTATTCTCTCATGAAGCATTTTTAAAATCGCTTGTCCGCAGAAAAACAATAGACCGTATTCAATAGGCAGCCATGTTGGTGGACAAGATAGACGCATTCCAGTACTACAATACATTCACCTGTCAATGATCCCTGTGCAATCGCTAAACATGGATCGATTGACAGCTTAATGTATTGTAGTTCTGGAATGTATGCATCTTGTCCACCAACATATCTGGTGGCTGACGTCATATTGAATACGGTCTATTAGAAATGGTCGAGCCCTGCTACCACGCCGGGCCTTTTCCATGGGTTGTTTTGTGTGACCGTCCTGCTTCATTACACATTCAGTCATCGATCAGAAAGCATCTCTAGTATTTCTTTTCTTTGATAATAAAAAGAAATGCAAGCAAATGACAATGCAGTTTAGGAGTTAACTTGTAAATTCTACACGTAATCTATATTGGAGCTTATTTGGAGGCTTTTCTTAAAAGTTAAATATATTTTCTACAAGTGACAGGAAAATGCACATGTATTTCGACAATTAGTCTACAAATGCAACTGCTGCAGGTATTCGCTGGGTTACTGAAGTTAGCTCGCACGAAGTCTCCCACTAAACTAATCAAAGTTCAGTTCCACTGTTCGTGTTGCGATTTAGGGGTGTGTGTTTCCTTTTGGTTTGTACTACAATAGTCTGGGACTTTGGGTATTGCCTTTGAAATGCACGCTGAGTAGCAAGACGGCTTGCGTTTGCACTTGCAGATAATTGAAAACTAGGAAAGCTCTTGGACGGCAGTTAGTTGTGAACTACATTCACTGGATCAATCAAACAAGTCAGTTATACAATTAAAATAAAAGCGACAATCTTGCCACCCATCTCAATTCAATAGCAAAGAAAGACAAGGAGAGAATCAAGTCTATTCACAAGCATCTTATTTTAATTTCAAAGTCCTTGAACTGCTCAGCTGAAGCCTCTGTTCATATTTCTTATTCTTTATTCATTCAACAAATCTGCAAAAGCTCATACATAACAACTATTGATGGAAAGCCAGATATCTCAATACAAAATCCTTTGTTGATGTCTGCGGTAGGATGTTATTTTTAATTTCATAAGTTCTAAACTTGTTCAGCTCAAACACCTGGTTGTGCAGCCTTTCTTGTTCTTTATTCTTAAACAAAATCTGCTAAAGCTGTTACATAACAGCTTTTGATGTACACAAACATTAAAAATCTAGATTAGATGAAATAATAACTATAACCATTTTAGCGTATTTGAAGCCATTTTGGATGCTATGTTGAAGCATTTGTTTACGTGATTACTAAGAATTTTTTAAAATAGTATCAAATGATTTCTTGACTGTTAAAACCTAAGGACAGACATCAAATTTACAACCCTACCGTCATACTACATGGGTATCAAATAATTTATTGTATTGTCAGCCAATTGAATTAGGAAGCAATACTCAAATAACATTATATTTTTCTACTTACGGGATAAAAAGTGTGCACACGAGCGTTCAAAATACCGGTACTACTAATTTCATTATAATCGAGTTGAATGTTGGTCGTTAGTGAGCTAGTTCCTGAAGTGGACGATTGAAGTGGCCGGAGTTGTTCATCATTGGTTTATTATTACGCTGTCTTGTATCAAATTGTTATAATTTGTTGGCCACTTGTTTATAGCATTCATTGAAATTCGAAACGTACCTTGTGATGGTTTTGCAAACATATCATAGTCCTTTTACCTTATGGGCAAATTTGAAATAATTTCTTTCATGTATAAGAAAAATGCAAGTTCCTGATTAATTACCAAATGTGTTAATTGATTACGGTTTGATTACCTATCAATTGTCAGTCTCATCTTGAGTGACGTAGTGAGACGACAAAACTAAGTTATTCTTGATACATTTAATTCCAGTTAATTTATGTTACAAGAAGGAAACTAATTTCACCCAGTCCCGCAAGAATTGTGAAAGTTTTGTCTTCCATTTTATTTGCCAACGTCGAAACAAGCTTACTACCTAATTAGTTTGGAGGTTGAAACGGGACTCTCATCATCACAGAACCTGCCTGCTATACATTCTAGAATGCATTGATTTGAGAAACCGTTGCCCAACTGCAACTTGTCATCGCGGCGCAGCGAATGAAAATATTGGACAGTTTTGACGGTGAACGTCAACTTCATGGGCTTTCCAACCGTTACAGTGAACATCAACTTGATTGACTTTCCGACATCTACATTGATATCCTGAATATTTTGATATTTGTGTCACCTTGTCAAGTATTTCACTTAACAACATTGTATTAATAATCACTTGTATTGCCTACTCTTCAGTTGAATAGCCTCACTTTAAATTGTTCGGCAACCTACAGATTTGTCCCCTGCGATGATCATTATTTTACGAAAGTGCTAAGCGAATCATGGTCACAGCGATGCAATATTTTTTATTTACATTAGTAGCTTTTATCGTACCGGCTACATATACAGGGTGAGTAAAAAAATGACCCTGATTGTGTCTGCCACATATATCTAACATAAGCTTAGTTCATTAGCTTTAATTTGCTGCAAAGATCATTCACATCGGCTAGGTATAGACCAAGCTACAGTCGCGAAGGAAATCAGTGTCCAGAAAAAAACGGTGTCATATTATACAGTGTCCGTGTGACTGAGTGTCCTACCACACATCTGTCTATTGTGTTTTCCATTGAGTGCTGTATGCATCATTTGTTTCAGCACTATACCCAAACGGCCTCGTCTACAAGGTCACGGTTTATTCCGTACATGTTGCTATTGTAGCTAGGACATTCTCTCATGGGGGACACTCAGTTTCTTTACACCGGGCTGTTAATTGACTGCAGAATAAATGTGATGCTGTTTTATCACGCAAATTTCAGTTACAACTTACCATTGACGACCTCTTAACGTTTGTACGTCCTCATCACTCATAACTATCATTTGAAAATTAAATTAACTTGATACATGTATCAGTTTCTGGAGGAGTTGAATGAATCATACCACATGAAGGAACAGACATCGGTGACAACATTTTGAGGTTCAAAGTATTGTCTATGTTTGTAGACCAAAATATGCCACATCTTGAAAAAAGTGTTACAACTTACCATTATCACTGGCTTTTAAACCTTTATTTGACATAAACATACCCTTATCATTATTATGGGAAGTCATTTGCATAGTTGGTCGCCGTGCATTCAAATAGAAATCCGTGGATAGAGGGAAAAGATGGCTACTTCATTCTCGGCCTATACTCCGTCGATTGGGATTATCATTGCAGCAAATTAAAGATAATGAAATAGAGTTTCCGATGATACCACATACGTAAGATATATTTAATTCAAAAATTCAAAATGTCTGACACAATCAGGGTCAATTTTTTACTCACCCTGTAATTATATACCAAGTTACCATTCCACGGTCAAAAGTAGATAAATATCAGCTGCTTTATTGTATTGGCGGCCATATTAAATTTCTTAATTACGTAGTTGCTGAATCACAATGGGTGTTTTGACTAGACAAGCACAAAAATCAAACCTTTTGAGTGATTAACAAATGAGTTTTTGATGTTTTGGAGGCCATTTTGAATTATTGCGTTCCTTCAAAAACGCTTAAGGTACTAGTTTCTTGTCTGGCACCCATCAAATTCAGATTCAGAAGGAAAATGGTCTATAAAGAAACCGACGGGAAAAATGATTATTAGGAATTAATCATGGCAGTAAAGTACATACATTTTGATACACAAATGTTTTTAATAAACCGATGCCCAGAGAAAATGTTCTGTTGCTCAACTCTGCGAAGGTGTTATAGTCTTCGCTATTTATCATTTAGCAACGTTTTTAAGTCGTTGCTACTAGTGAATCTTTATTGTCTTGAGTAAGACTAAGATACAGGCCCTCCCATATTTGGTTATTCTCCCGACTTCAATGGTAGCACAATTTTCTTATGACACTATCAGTGACCCAACCGAAAGTGTCAAAATATTTGAAATTTGCAGGAATAGCTTAAAAATTAAGGACACGCCTGTAGAATGTTCATATTTTTTTTTTCAAATGAAAAATTGACAGAAAAGGAAGGAAATAGCATTGTTAAAAGGTATGAGCCTCCATTCAGTTATTTGTTGCAGTAAGTGTCCGTACGGAGAGTAATGACTAAAATATTCGATTTTGCCCCTATTTGGTTGCTTTTGGTCATATCACTTGTAGGGTATGTTAGGATATTTATTTATGTTACAGACATGCATAAACCTGATTTTTGATGATTTTTTCCCGATTTTTTGATTTAGCAAATCACCGACAGCGCCATTATGTCATTAAAATATTTCCCCCTCATATCATAATGTCCTCGCCTTTGGGGTGTGTGTTTTATTGGTTTGTTCTGTGATGTCCCCTGTTTTTTTTATATACAATGTTTTGTTTTCCTGTGATGCGCAAAGACATGCTAAATATGTTCATTACTTTATATACGTATGATATTTAAATCTTTTCAGTGCTAAGTTTGATATTTTGGCCCAAAGGAACGATTGTTGGAAATAAGAGTTACCTCAGATAGGAGATTTCGATGAATATTTTTACCTCTTAATAAACGTTGTGTTATTTATTTTACTATTTTGGCGTGACATTCTCACCTTGGGATACAAAATGAGACCAAGGAATCGTTGTCGGTTTAAAGCCATCAAGGTCGAATAAGATATTGAAAATGTTAACCCCAGGAACACATGATTTTTTTGCTTTGAAATAGTATTCATAAATGAGGTGTTAAATATCAAGAAAAATCTATTGTTAGAAGCGATGAAGTAGATCGTAAAAATGGATTTCCTTTCTAGCCACTCTCCTTTTATGTAGCTAATGGATGATTTTCACCGATACAAGTAGTAATAATAAAGCATGAACCGTGAAATGTTGCCTTGCAGGTAGTGTTATTATGGTCAGCCGTGAAGTCTCGTGATATCCCGCTTTTACTAAAGGGCAGATGTGGCCGTGATATAAACGTTATATGTCCTTTATGTGTAAATGTTACTGACCGGTTTTAAAGGTACCTTAAGGTACTTGTTTGATAAATTGAAATTTTCGTTTTTGATTGAAATTAAAAATTGTCTGACAAATGTATTCAGATGTAACAGGATAAAAAAATACAATCAGTTGTACGGATTCAAGGTGGTCGAAAACCGATTTTTATGTTGCGCACCAAATTCTCCCGCCGAAAAATGAAAAAGAAAACATACTTTCCCGAGGGACTCTTTCCATAAAATTCGGCTCATAATACAAGAAACAAGGGCATAAATACATTTACAATGCTGAAGTAAAAAAATAAAAAAAAGTTACACCTTATTTATTTTAACATTTATTCATTTATTAATATTTTTGCGCGGCGTGAGGTACCGAAAATGTTTATTATCTGAGATGCATTCTGAGGCTATTTCGTATCATTATTTTCATAAGTGGCTGATTTACTTTTTGCATGCGGAACGATGGATTAGTCGGGATTAGCACATATACAATATTAATGGTCTGTGAGTTGATGACTGCATGCTTTTCAAGTTTGATCAAATGCTGGCAGTAATGATATTGTCTGTTGATATTGTTGTCTGTTGTGAAAAAGGGTTAACACTTGCCTGTAATATTCGCATATTTCGATGGATTGCAGCCAAACTGGAATCATAGGTGCAATATGGGATCCCTCATTTGATGAGGTCATCGGTTATGCGAGGTCAAGGATATTATACGGAAACCCTTATTTGTTTATGAGGTCAAAGGTCACATACAATGTCAATGGTCAGATGAGGCCTATCATTCACAAACCGCGACGGCAAGCGACACTAGCGGCCGTATTTTTTACAAAATCTAAATATCCAAATTGTTTTCATTCCTTTGTAGCTTGAATATTTTTCTATGCAATTGTGGCCCTGTACCGAATAAATTAGTACAGTTCACTTTCATTTTACTCGAAATAACCCATGGGTTGGGTAAACTCGAATGAAATGGAGCAAAGAGTCACTGTTTGAATGTTAATTTGGGTTGAGGTACTCGATATACAAGTTGATAATCCTTCTGGAGATGCCTCATAACGATAAATCAACAATAACAAATACACATTTTATGTGTCGAAATTAAAAATGCACGTGTTAAGGTGGAATGGGGGAATGTCACAGTTGTTGATGATTGTCTTAAAAATCATGAGTTTTTTCGAAATTCGCAATAATGATTGTTTGATTTATGAATTATTTCTTTCTAGGCAAAATATGTTTTATACCGGTTATAGAGTTTGTTGAACTATTTTTTTGTCTGAACAATAAAAAAGCAGCCCTGGCGCCTTCCCTGTTCCCCGGGCCATGGTCTAAGTAAATGTAACGCAAGTATTACAGCGACGATTAATTGATTACAGTTACCATGGTTGACGGAGTAGTATAACTCACTTTTGGGCCTCTCCGGATAAAGTTCAAAAAGGTGGTTTTTCGTGTCGCTCACAGTCATGCACGTTTTAAAGCTTGTTTTGCCCGTTAAGAATGACTGTTTATTAATAAAACATATAATAGGAGTTATGTTCTTCAAAATGATAAGGACTAAGGGGGGGGGAAGTGTAACTGGGTGAGCAAGTTCAGCGATAAGGCTTAAAGATTAATAATTCTTGCTTCTGCCATGTCGCCAGCCCAAATACATTCTTAAAATGTGTCCCTGATCGTTACACAAGAGCCGCACATCACAGATCACATTGCATTTTTATTCAGCTTAGTATGACATAATTAAGTAAGTTAAACATGATTAATATTGATTATTAAAGTTTCCAAGAGTTCTCTGAGAAGCATGTCCAATATTGCAGCCAGATACTTTACCATAATTCGAATGATACAAAAGTGCTAATATAAATAACGGAAGAACAATGTCCCAATATGGGATAAATCGAGCAGATGTTCAATGTTATATTATACATGTTTTGCATAAAACCTGGTTCAAGTAAAATTTCCATCCCTAGTAATGAAAGCAATCACTCATGTTACGTCCATGCGCGGCCAGATGAGTGACATAAGATACATAAAGTCGAATACACACCATGCTTTAGTATGAAGGTAATACCTGATAAGGTATAGAGACGAAGGTGCGTGAAGCAGGTCTTTTCATCAAAGAACATCAGGACTAATAGTAGAGTAGATATGTGCAATATTTTGGGGAATGTGCACTTGGTGATAAAAAAGCATGAATTGGCAAATAATCTAGCGGTATGTCATAGAAGGACTTTCAGATGATAGGGGCATCGCAGATTTGTCCTCTGTTTAAAATGGCGGCCATTTTTCAAAATGGCTGCCATTAATTGCTATTTATCCTCTAGATTTGAGATTGAGTTGATAAATACAGAGCTTATAGGCATTCAAGCATGGCATTGATGCCACATTGGATGTTTTACAAAGACTTTAGATCAAATGGCCATTGCAGGTTTATACCATGGCAGGTAATGATGGTCATTTTCCAAAATGGCGCAAGTGGCCGCAATTGGCGAAATTAACAGCTATTTACCATATTGCATGAACTAAATTGTCTACGTCTTTTTTCATAACAATCAATAAAGTGAAAACAACGAGTTTTTATTTGAGCATTACAAATTGGTTGCGTGAAAGTGGTGGCAATTTTCAAGATGGCAGCCATTAATTACTTCTTTAATCATGTTGTAAACCTGTCACAAAGTCTTCACACAGGGTGTGCTTAAGAATAGGTTTTAAAAAAGACACTATTAGGTATTCTGATATCACAGTGGTGTGCACTTACAACATAGCTACCACTGATGTATGCATCGGTTTACCTTAGAACTAATGTTCATCATCCTTCCTTCTTATGTTGAATGAAGAGGTATTTGTAAATACCCACAATAAAACTCAACAAAGCAAAACCATAACAAGGGTGCCCAGTGGTTGAATGGATCATCTGGATACAACTCGAGGGCAACATTCTAACTACAACAGTCTAAGCTCATGTCAGACTATGGCATTTAGCAGAAGTTCTAGTCCATAGCGTGTACAAAAAACTAAACTACAGCGCTTATGATTCTTCTGTTATAATAAGGTGATCTTCCGGTAATGAAGGCAGCACTCACTGTACATATCAAGTCGGGTACTGTGGGCTCAAATGATGATTGCATCTCCCGAAAACGCTTCCATGTCCAAGGGAATGAGGATGGATTAGAAAGGAAAAGGTTATTGGACAATCTTAGTGGAAAACCCTTCCTAAGTTAGCAAAAGTATGACAAAACTTCAACTTGTTGGTTTGCAAGAGGGATGCTTTCAAGGGCAGCCTGTATGCAGGACTTGAAAACAATTGAAACATAAAACAGATCTTTGCTCTGATATAAATGTGCACTCTGTGTTTACCTTTTGATGCTAACTGCAATTCTCTCAAGACTTGTTAATAAATATAACAAACCCTGATGAACCTGGCTCCCATCGTCAGGTCATTTCTCATATCATGCTCCTTGGTATTCAGATGCCTTTGAGATTGAGAAGGCACACACCTTCGGGTCTTCTTGCTAAAGCCAGACGGAGTATCAAAACAACCAGATACACATGTAACCAATGTGACCTTTGCCATTAGTCAGCCAATGTCACTCCTAGAGTGAGCATACATTACGGACCCATTGAATGTCCAAAAGATCTTGCTAACAGTTTTTGCAGAATTTTTCCACAACAAGATCAGAAGCTGCGGAACAGTTCTACATGATACTCCTATGGCAGTCTCGTAAAAAAAACTATGCTAGATGATCTAGTTCCAGTTAACAACTTTTCCCTATGCGATCGATGTAGTTCCTCGAGCTCTCAAGCATGCATTACCTGTGCATCCGCAGCTGACACAATCCAGCCGGGACACCACCATCATCTCTAAGTATAGCCCTAATCCATTTCTTGGAAAGGTGATTGAAGATTAGTAATCAGGTGTAGATTTATCTCAGGGATAATGATATCCATGTTCCGATGCAGTCAGCATACCGTCAACTTCACAGTGCGGAGACATTGTTACAGGCGCAAAAGGCCACTTGATTGTCTGACAAACAAAAAGCGACTGAGGTTAGTTCCACTTGTGGAAACTGTGACATAAAAAGATCATTAAACCCAACACCACAACCACCACCCCAACCCACCCACCCCCCACCCCCAACATGCCTGAGTAATGAATAAATGGAAAAGATAAGTTGGTTCTTTTCCTAGATGACCGAATTCAATCAGAACGATCAATTCGACTTCATCAGATTCTGTGGCGGTAGATTGTGGCGTTCCACAGGGTCTGTTTCTGGATGTATTGAATTCATCGTGTTCTCTGCCCCACTACAGGATATCATTACTGCCCATGGTGTTCAATCTGTTGTTTACAACGATGACAGCTCTATCTGTCTTTCCACCATTGGGATTGTGATACAGCCATAAATAATATTGAATCATGCATTGCAGTCATCAGATCCTGATGTAAATCCAACAAACTGATATTTATTACAAGCCGACAGAGAATGCATGTTGTGCTTTGGTTCTCATTCTTTACAGATCGACTAGTAACCCTCAGCCGTCCATCATTGGCAATTCAGTTTTTCATCTGCAAGCTAAAGCACGGAACCTTGGTGCCATCTTAGACTCATCACTAAGAAAGAACAATCATGTTAACAACTTATGCAAGGCTGCCTGGCACTGGATAAGGAAAATTGGGTAATTTTGACAGTACCTTGATGAAAAATACACCATTGGATTGGTCCATGACTTTGTTTCAAGGCTGGATCCTGCAACTCCGTGCCCTATGGTCTCCCAGAAAGAGAAGTGACCAAGGTTCAGCGAGTTAAAAAAGCAGCTGCTCGTTTTGTCCTTAAAATCCGTTGTCAAGAACATAACATATCTACCAACTGCATTGGCTTCCAATTAAACAGAGCTCATTAATACTGATATTGTGAACTTTTTCTTTGTCTTTCTTGTTCTTTATCTTCCTCCACTCCGGCTGTCTAGGATAGTTGTTTTCACCAGATTAGGTAAGGCTGAGGCATCCGAATCCAGGAAAGATCAAGATTTCACCAATGTCGCCGTGGGGTACATACACACAGATCCTCACAGATGATGATTCAGATGTATCCCCATAATATATTCTTAGAATGGAAGACAACTGGGTTGTCTTTCTCTTCTATCTAATGATCACAGTATATCACATCATTGGTGCTTTACAACAAAATAGTCAATGCTGTTGGCATTAACAATACATTTTCGGCAACACAAACCTAATTGCACATAATTAATAATAATAATGGATAAGATCGTAATCACAAACAAGGAATTATGTAAAACACTGGTAAGAGAATAATGCTGCATTGTTGTCATTTGTGTGTCACGGGTATACCTGTACTTGTGAAATAGTGTATGCTCGATCATAAGACATACCATACATCAAAAGGCCTCCTCCCATTTTGGAATCTTTTCTTATGAACCAAAACTACAAAAGCATTCTTAAAATAGTTTTTGGAAGTATTCAGAGTTTATTCAAAGCAAAGATAAAACAAAGAAATGTAACTAGTTTTAAAATGTCACAACTTGTAATTCTTGCCTATTTACAGGTTTTATTTTTGCAATTGTCTGGCGTGATAAAACATATGCTTTGGTAAAAAAAATATGCATATTCAGTCGATGAAAAATGAAAATTGGTTAAAAATAATGGAATTGGAACCACATTTGGGAAAAAGAACGCCATTTTGGAAAATGGGCTACCCATTTCTGTTACAGAATTACTTACCCATAATAAATTTCTAATTTTAGGCGGCATTGCTCTGGGGTGCAAACCAAAACCATGTTTTGGTATTTAGCCCAAAAACAAACAACACAAAACACATTTAGTCCTTTAAAAGAGCTTAAATTCAAAATGGGCAGCCATTTTGAAAAAATGGCCGCCATTTTGTAGCACGCACAAATCTGCGACGCCCCTATAGCCAAAAATCTTATAGAACATGCCCAAACTGTGTGCAAAATTTCATGCTTTGTATCACCAAGTGCACATTATGCAATATCTACTCTACTATAGAAAAAGGAACGGCCAGAACGTACCCAGATACGTTTTACTCAGTGGTAACGTTAGGCTATATACCTAAAAAAATTCGGAGGGAATATTGTTTAAGATCTCCATTCATGTTCCGTTGTTATGAGAATATTAAAATTTACAATTTCAAGGATTTTCAGGAATTCCTTAAATTGATATTGCGTCCATTGTGGAGACCAAACTGAACCACTTTATCGGAGAATGGCCCTTTTAATGAATCATTGGTTAGGTTCAATTGGAATGCTCGTTGGCTGGGTAGTATTCCTGGGGCAGAACACCCCCTTAGCCTTCATCAAAAGGCGTTGGCACTTTATTTTTAGTTTGCTACAGTCCCATGTCACGGATTGATATAACGCATCTCATGGGATCTCTTGCGTATCGCTTTTTGGCATATATTTTGTGTGTTTTGTTTGATTTTGATTTCCGGGAAAGTCTACGTAACGATCCTGGGAACTCTAATTAGGCATGAAAACGACATTGTAAAGGCGCCGTGCGTATCCATTGCGGTCAAAAAAATGTGATACTACCGTTGGCGGCATTGTTTTAAGTTACTGTTGGGCACTCGTACTGTGGTAGAATATGGCAAGCACAGCAGTCATCTAATGCGGTTTTGCGACCGCGTATGTCGAGTTGCGACCCCGTGTGTGAGTTTTGTAGGTGGTCGAGTTTTGCGACGCCGTGTATCGAGTTTTGCGACGCGTATGTCGAGTTTTCTGCGACCCGTGTGTCGAGTTTTGTATGCGGTCGAGTTTTGCGACGCCGTGTATGAGTTTTGCGACCGCCGTGTGGCGAGTTTTGCGAGGCCGTGTGGCCGAGTTTTGGACGGTATGTGGACGAGATTTCCGGTATGGGACGAGTTTTTGACGATATGTGGCCGAGTTTTGGACGGTATGTGGCCGAGTTTTCCCGGTATGTGGCCGAGTTTTTTTTGGACGGTAGGTGGCCGAGTTTTGGACGGTATGTGGCCGAGTTTTCCGGGAGGTGGCCGAGTTTTTGACGAGATGTGGCCGAGTTTTGGACGGTATGTGGAAGATTTGGACGGTATGAGGCCGAGTTTTGGTTTTTCACGAGTTTTGTGTTTCACATTGATTATTTGCTATTATTATTATTAAAAAAAACTAAAAAATTAAAATGATTTTATTTTTGAATATGATTATTAATAGTATTTATACAGTATGCATCACATTACTTAATGACATTATGACATTTTGGTACAAATAAAGTATTGATGGTAAGGTCTTTCGGAAAACAAAACAAACTCTATTTTCTTTTATTTCTAGTGTTTTCTTACCAAAATGCAACAATTAGAATTTGACAGTAATAACTTAATATGATAAAAAATAGGATAATTAATTATTCTTGGCCAACATATTAGTCTTAACCCTAAAATAGTCAAATCTACATGTATGATGACAATGTACTCAATGCATAATGCAAAGGAGTAAAGCATGTCGTTTTAGACACTGAATTTTTTTTAAAACACAAACACGGCCTTTTTTTTTGCCGGTTTACACATGGCAGTTCTCTTCGAGAATATTTCGGACCCCCCATCTTTTTCCTTTCCTTTTTGTTTTTACTCCTTCTAACGCTTAGTATAAAAGAAGCCAAGACAATAGATTTTGATAATAAGATTATACGATGTTAAAATGGTGATAGCCAGGTAACTTTAACCCTCGCCTTTCCTAAGGTATTTTTCGTAACACGTCTTCCTAACGTGGGGTTACCAACCCCCTCATAACTTGGATTGAGAACGTCGCCCAAGTATGATTGTTTGGTACTATGGTATGGGTAGGGTCTCCTTTATCCATTGATACCAAAATCATGAAAATGTTTTTTTTTTCTAATGTATGACGTCACGATGACTGTTGTTATTTTTTTTTTTAACGCATCGCGGACCTAAAAAAAACAAAACGATTTTTTCACAGCGAAATATGGCCAACATTGATGGGAAAATTGATTTTTTTTCGCTAAAAAGTTCCAAATATCGGAATTCACCGGGTTTTTTTGCTTATAAGAAGGAAATGAGAATTACATACACATGCCCTGCAAGTTTTCAACCCCATAACATGAAGATATTTGTCAAAATGGCGACTTCAAATTTCCGATGTGACCACCCCCCCCCTACCTTCCGACTTTTGACGGCTCACCCTACCCTTAGGGGTGTTAGGGGTACCCCCAATTTTTTTTTCGCGCGGCCAAAATGCGGCAAAGGATGTAATTGAAATTACCAAGGTGCTCTATGTCGCTTTGCGTTTTAGGGGCTACCGGAAAAAAAAATAAATCCGGTATGGGGTGGTGGTAACCACCTCCTCCCCCCCCCCCCCCTTAGGAAGACGAGGGTAAGACATGACTTTTATGAATAGAGCCTCACTGGTTTTCGCCCCCTTCATTTTCCTTATCTCTATTATTTTTTAATTTTATCTCTTTCCTCCTTTTTGTTTTCTTAATCTTTTTCCTCCTCCCTTTTCCCTCCCTCTCCCCTCCTCTCTTCCCTTTTGTTCACCTCTCCTCTTTCGGGCTCCTTTCTTTCCCTTCATTTCTTTATCTTCCCTTTTTTTTACTTTTCACCCATGGAATGTCATGGATTACATGTACAAGAGAAGCAAATAATATCTAACTTCGTTGGCCTTACACCGTTAGAGATCGCGAATAGAAGAAAATCGTGACAACCACGATTAAGGAGATGAGATATCGTTAAAATGCGTGTCTAAAATAATTCTGTCCAAAACCCTCTTCTATCAGAAAGATAATTATTTCGAAAATACATCAAAACGCCAATAGGTTCTAGTCAATTGCTGAATTCTTCTAACAAAATTATTGCTTGACCCGCAAAGCATATGAGCCGTATTCTCAACCATGTTTAACGGCTAATCACGCAACGCAATTCCCGAAAGTCGAGTTTTATTTATAACCGCTGGTTA
This sequence comes from Ophioderma brevispina, assembly GCA_023653785.1. Classification (NCBI taxonomy): domain Eukaryota; kingdom Metazoa; phylum Echinodermata; class Ophiuroidea; order Amphilepidida; family Ophiodermatidae; genus Ophioderma; species Ophioderma brevispina. The sequence goes on from JAMKCH010026327.1 coordinate 65,994, forward strand.
AACGGACCCGCCAAAGTAGACTTAGTGCAGCGCTTAGTTTAAAGCTGTGTTTATCTGGTTTTTTCCAAAGTAGGTAGACCCACTCTCTTCACTTTGAACTCGTCTTAAGAACGTCTATTTATCATTTATTTTTGCATCATGGCTTTAGATGGCATCCAAAGGTACAATAAACGCACACACAACTTGTAAAATTGAATAGATGTCATTAATCCAATTGTTTTTGATTTTTTTGTTTGTAATTACCTATTTGTTTTTCCTGGGCACTACGAGGATTGTGATCAGTAGTACACTATTTTCTTTAAATTTTTTAAATCTGATTTTGTTATATTGAGTTGATTTCTAAAATTCGGTTAATTATGATGGTTGCTTTATGTGTTTTTTAACAATGTTTGTTTCGCAGTTCCCACTGTGTTGGGATTTCTGTCCGTTTAAAATGTCAAATTCCTGAATTTCTTGCAGAGTAGATAAAATCTACACTAGAAAGAATGTGACGAAAAGCACGTTTTTCGGAGAATTGACTTAAACTCATAAGAGAACTTTACTTCAACGATTTCACTTGATAGAATGGCCTTCACCCCAAAAACCCTATCTTTTAATAATTTTCACGCCGAC